>JAVCKV010545221.1:0-11150 GCA_032274145.1 Herpochondria borealis | reverse complement strand
GTCTCTTTGTCTTATCGGGAACCATGACCTAGTCTAAGGCGTCCATCCCTAATACTCCTCTTGACTGCAACGCAACATCACAGCCTCCCTGGTTGGGAGTCTGCGAGGTTGGCGGCGTTACCTGGCAATCACCATCACCCCGAGTAGCAGTAGTATAGCTAGGGGGCCCAACATGTATACTAATAGATGACCACGAGATCTTCAGATTTTGGGTCCTATTGCTGATAAGCTTTAGCTTTCATACCAGTCAGGGGTCATTATAACTGCGCCTAAGAGCCTTAAGGGAAGAAAGGACTTCCCATGTGACCTGCACCGTGACCTGCACCATGATCTGCACCACATAGTACGATACCTGATGGTATCGGCGATACTATAGGCACTACGACAGTTTTACGACATGAGTTCTGTCGCAGATCCATTTCTCGCCGACGATACAGGTATAATCATAAGTCTCCATGTTTATTTTTTAGCATCAGTTGGTTGTAGTTCATTTTATAATAATTACAGATATGTTCAGTAGGTTCAGCTTTGCTACAGAATCCTTCTTTGTACAGGCTTCGAGCTTGTAGTCACTATGCAGCTCCGGCGCAGCTGTTGGGGTTTCTCAATACCATAGCATTGAGCATGAATTCGTGGCGATCCTCAATCAGATGGCCGCTACCACGCTGGTTCATGAACGTAACATACGTCGAGAGATCCTCCAAGTAGAGTCTTGACTTTTCAAAGTCGCCCATTTCATGGTGCAGCTGTCCCATGTTGTTTAGGGATGTCAAGATGAGATTGAAAGCTCGCTCGTCTCCGTGCGCTTGAACACCCAAACTATATGACATTTGGTACAGTGTCAATGCGTTCTGCATCGCATCTGGCATGGTGTTGGCTTCTGTGCTGTCCAAGTGGTAACAGAGAGCCATGTTCATGAGGACAACAGCTGACTCCACCGTACACGATGGCGCTGGTCCTTCGCTATACGACATGCACAAGGCAGTGCTTCTGATGAATGAATTGTTGGTTGGTACACTGCATGGATGCACTTCATGTTGATCGGAGATATGACATGGTTGGCTTCCAGTGAGGGTATTTTCTTTCAGTTCTTGTGTGGTATTGTACATCAACTGAGCTGCCTTCTTGAGTTCCACCAGAGCCTCTTCGCGGCGCCCTTTTTGGAGGAAGGAGACCCCGAGGTTGTTATGGTTGATAGCAACATTCATTGATTCCATTTTGAGATGTGAAGTGATATCGTTTTGTCGAATTGAGAAGATTATGAGCATCTCGGAGATTTCACTTTGCGAAACGTGAAACGAATGATGACTTCACCTCTCATGATGACCGCCCACAGAACTGTGGACAAAAGAGATTGGCGTAGAAAACAGTACTATATTGCACGCAAAGCCGAATATTCTTCATACCTGGGGTCTTTTTCCTTCACACGGGACTCGCATAGAGTCCTCGGGTAGCCATGCAGCTTTGACTTACCAGACACTGCTCGTGATGATGCCGTTCTATGACGATTCAAAGATAACGCAACCAGCTCATACAAGCACAGTAGCGTGCCCACTCACCACCTGATGACGCATATGTAGCAACACCTCGATGCAGACCTACGTACAAGGTGTTTGACAGAATATGACCCGAGGTAATGTGACCAGCTGTTCGGTCACAGGTCACACCTGCAGCTACGATGGTCGTAGCCTGGTGCTGTGAGCATTATTGACTCCAACCTGTGGCTTGGTACCGGTACTGACTGTCACACCAGGTACCGATCTAAGAAACCCCGGGGGGCGGTTTCCACGGTACATGTGCCAGGTCGCAGTCACGCTATCCCCGTGCTGGCCAAGAGGCCATCTTGTGGACTAATTGCTCGCTGTGCCCAACAGGCATTACACGAGTCGAGTCGGCACTATTGCGGACTACCAATACCTGGTATGCCTCAAAGGAGTACGGAATCAAAACCAATACGATATTAAGCTACTCCTAGACGATTGCCCGCTGAAGGTGGAGGCGTAAAGCGTAAAAATATATACTTGACAGTGCCTTGATTTCGGCAGAGCACTGGTGAGAGCTATTGGATTGTGGCTCCACTACTGCTCTTTGTAATGCTGAGGCAGATATCGAGATTCAGTGGTCGTTGCCGTCCTTTGCGTTTACGCTAGTATAGTGGTGCTGTGTCGTCCTGATGCAATTCTAAGGACGACCACAATGTCACATTTGAAAGACGCCATGAGTTGTCCAGGTCGTACAAGAGTACAGCTGTGCATGTATCCTCGCTTTCTCTGCACACAACCTAAAGAAGGAGAGAACACGCGGAATAACAAACCTGTTTTGTGAGACAGTGCCAGTGCCAGTAGCAGGAACCTCGTACACCTGGGGCTCGAACGCAGTTTGGGAAGCCCAACTTCCCGCGAAATGTGCACCCAACCTAAACAAGAGCAATGGTAGTCAGCAGCCCCCTTGGTCGATGGACTGTTATGCCATATTCGCGATCATTGAGACTACTGCAAATGTTATGTAAGCAATATTAAAAAACATGAAAAGAGCACTATTTTAGAAGCAACAGCATACATGCACGAAACCAAAGATAGTAGTTCGTGCAAATCTAATGCTCCCCACTTGCTGGTCTGCCCATCGGCGTGTAGATTTGCATAGTCCTAGTTGAGTGATAGCAATTGGTTGCGGTAGTTTCTAGATGTTACAGGGTGGTACTATACAATCTCGTGCATCGAAGAGCTGATAGATTTAGACAAACACTCTCGATGGTCGTAACTTTGACTTGACTCCCATTAAGCAGCTCCAGCGCAGCTGTTTGGGTTTCTCAATACCATAGCATTGAGCATGAACTCATGTCGGTCTTCGACAAGATAGCCGGTACCACGCTGATTCATGAACGTAACATACGTCGAAAGATCCTCCAAGTAGAGTCTCGACTTTTCAAAGTCTCCCATTTCGTGGTGTAGCTGCCCCAGGTTGTTTAACGACGTCAAGATGAGACTGTGAGATCTTTCGTCTCCGTTAGCCTGAACTCCCAAACTGTATGCCATTTGATACAGAGTCAGCGCATTCTGCATTGCATCCGGCATGGTGTTGGCTTCTGCGCTGTCCAGATGATAACAGAGAGCCATGTTCATGAGAACAATGGCCGACTCCACCGTACACGATGACGCTGATTCGTCGGTGTACGACATGATCAATGGAGTGCTTCTGATGAACGTATTGTTTGTTGTGACACTGCATTGGTGTGTTTCACACTGTGTGGGAACTTGGCAAGGTTGAGAACCATTGTCGATTCTTTCTTTCAGTTCTTGTGTGGTGTTGTACATCAGCTGAGCTGCCTTTTTCAGTTCCAACAGAGCCTCTTCGTGGCGCCCTTTCTGCATGCAGGAGACCCCGAGGTTGTTATGGTTGATAGCAACATTCATTGATTCCATTTTGGTATCTCGGAGAAATAGAAGTGTTGCGATTGCGTTTGTCGAATTGGCAAGATTGTGAGTTCATGGAGGCCAGGAGAGAAGTGCCGAAGAAAACAAACGTCTTGGGAATGACTTCGACTCAAGAGTGACCCCGCTTCACCATCAGACAAAGAGAGAACTAGCTAGGATATGGAACTCATAAGTGCGAAATGTTCCTCGAGAGGTCATTCTCATTCACACGGTATTCGCAAGATGTCCCTTCGGTTTATCGGGAATGTTGTACCCTATCATGATACTTTAGGACGGATCTGGTTTAGTTTGATTCGTAGGACAAGAAGCATGGAATGCGGCCAAGAATTCTGATGAGGCTTCTAAAACAAGGCATGCCAACGCATCGAGAAGAATGACCGCAAAGATGTAGTATCTGGTACAGAGAACTATGTACAGTACTAGAGTACTATAACACGTAGCACAACACCACATACAGTACATCATTCCTCTCCTGGACTCGTGAGTGGCACTTCTATTCACGTCTTGTGCTTCTTTGTAGTACTGCTAGCGGTGGTTAGAGAACAACTCATACACGGTACCTGTATCGAATGAGAGGAAACCTTGCTACTAGTGATTCACTCGTGGTGTGACTCAAGCACAGCTCGTTGGTGTGGTCACTGGCGTATCACGTGAAAAATCTCGGCGAAATGGCGATCCAGGAGTCATTTTCGGAGGATAAAATGACTCTTGGTGGAAAATGCATGAGCATGCATAGCCGCTAAGAGGTCATTCGGGATGACCCCAACAGCTTATTCAATTGCCTCACATTTTCTCCATTCCACTTCGAGATCGACTGAGAGCATTTAGACTAAAGAACTCGACCAAGAACCCTGAATTCGCATCCAAGACTCAGTAAGACTCAGATCAGACATAAACTGCCTAGCGGGGGCTTGTCGCGGTTATTAGTTGAACAAGGTGGCACTCAACTTGCAGTTCTACTCTGTGCTCAAGCATGTAGCTAATGGGTAGATATCACCTCTATCCACGGCGGAGAAACCCCCATCCCACCATCACAACATTACAACTGGCTAACAAGACTGCCGCCAAGATTTGGAGATCTTGTCGCGTTAGTTGAACAAGGTGGCACTCAACTTGCTGTGTTCCAATCAACTGTCAGCTCGACCAAATAAACTAGTTAAAATGAGTTATCTACTGTATCACGTCAAGCAAATATCAGAAAACCGCATAGCCATCATTACATCGTTGAAACTTGTAGCTGCGTGGTTCCGTCTGATAGCACGTACTATCGAGCAGGACCAATTGAAAGTTCCCACGACGATCTCTCTTATACGTACTTCGAGGAAGCTAAGCACCGAAAGATACCGACAGGTCACTAAGAATGTTTAGCTAGGTTGATAGAGTAAACTGTCGTATAGGACCCTCTGAGTAAGCAATGTTCGGAATAACAACCTCGTTATACGCGTGGCATACGTGATACCAGGCGATACATGAATGCTTTTAATGTTAATAAGGTTTTAGTCAGCTTAGACGGGGCAACGTTGGTAGTCGTCTATAGGTTGTCTATTAGGATAAGAAATCACAGTCCTTTTCGACCAAATCTTATTCTTTGGTGCCTTGTTTATTTTCTCTGATGGTACATTAGTTCTCTCATGGTACGATGACTAGTAGTAGTCTAGAAGTATCATGCTGCCGCCGCGCTGGTGTTTGGGTTGCGGAGTACCATGGCGTTCAACATGAACTCGTGACGGTCGTTGGTTGCTGATTCAGATTGGTTTGCGGGGCCCAAAAAGAGCACATAGGTCGTCAAATCTTCAAAGTAGTTTCGTGATCTGCTGTAGTCTCCCAGTTCGTTGTAGATTTGTCCCAGATTGTTGAGTGAAGTGAGGATAAGGTCGTGGGATCGACGGTCTTCGTTGATCTGCAGTCCCAGACTGTAAGCCATCTCGTAGAGAGTAATTGCATTCTGTTGCGCATCAGGCATGCAGTTGGGTCTCATGCTATCGAGGTGGTAACAGAGCGCCATGTTCATCAATATGGTTGCACTTTCAACAGTACATGATGACTTTGGTTCGTCAGTATATGTCATTTCAATGGGTCTTGTTCGAATGAACATGCAATCACTGGCAATGTCAAGTTGTGTTGTTGCGCACTGAGTAGTGGTGGCCCCCTGCTGTTCCGAGTTGTTAGCGAGTCCATCAATTGCCGTATCTTTCAACTTCTGAGTAAGTGAGTACATCATTTGAGCAGCCTTCTTGAACTCTAACAGAGACTTCTCGTACAATCCCTTTTGGAGAAGAGTGATGGCGTAGTTGTTGTGCTCAATAGCGTTATTCATGTTGGAAACTTTTGTGTTGTCTTGTTGATTTGATTGAGCTTTGTTGATGTTCAAGTTAGACTTGCCTTCTCGTTGAATCTTTCGGATTGTGAGCACACTGTGACCATTCTTCAGTCGAATCGCACCGGGATTCACGTGGTTCGCATTTCGGTGTGAAGAACATGGAAGAATAAGCTGGCATTCCCTACCGGTACTCCACATTCAGTGTGTTTGTGAACAAAAAACGCTCAAAGGACTCAAAATTGATGTCAAACGCGGAAAAGTGTCGTATGATTGGCACAGCTGGTTGAGGTGGTCTATTCTCAATCCGTGAAGAAGGAGTCAAATGACATCATGAGATGCTTTGGGTGGACAAAGAACGTCTTGTCCGTTCACCTTTCACAATTATTAAGTGGTGGCATATGATGTCATGATGACCCCACTTTAACAAAAAGACTGCAAACATGGGAACCACCGTCCTGATGGCGGCTAGCGAGGTTAAGTAACAGATGTGACCTTCTTTGAAAACAGACGCAAGATCATCACTACTTATGAAGCAGCTTCTCCTCTATCTTTCTCTACATGTAGACTGCCTGAACTATGGAGAGAGAAGCCTTGTTCTTTCCAAGCTAAATTTGCAGGTGACAAAGCCATATGGGCATCCTAAATCCTATTAAACATTGATCATTAGCAGTAATGAAATCAGAACACCATCTTCTTAGCATTTCCGGGATGTGGTGTCTCGTTCTATGTAGCTAGTGTGCCTCGTTCTATGTAGCTAGTCACAAGCTACCCGTGCGACGCTAGCTCTGTTCTTTTGCATGGGGCAGTCCTGCAGTCGGCAAAGTCCGTCTAGTCTAATTAGGACGATTGATAGAGAGATCTTATATTCCCGCCAATCTATACTTCTGCTGGGCCAGTCCACATACACACATGTAGCTGCGCATCGGACACAGAACCTCATGTCGCATCGTGAACTGCAACTATTTATCCCTCTGGCAACCCATAAGTCAATGCTAGCGGGCGGCGTTTGGGTAGTTCTTTCCTTCTTTCTTTGGGGTAACGGCAGACTGGGATTACATTTCTACCTCGAAACTACGCATGCTCAGAACAGAGTTGCATCTGAAAAACGACTTCGGAGGCAAGTCGGGGTGACAATGTATTCTGCAAGTTGAGTAGCATCCTGAAGGCGGGGTTAGCTACAAAGGCACAGCTAGTTATCATAGACACCAACATCGGATGCAGTTCTTCGGTTACTCTGCTCCCACCGGACTTCGTTGTGAGGTCTCAAGGATAAGAGACCTATTGTTCGCCCAAAAGACGTAGTGTGCGTGCACCTTCGACCTTCGCAGTTCCTTGGGCTGTAGCAGGGCATTGCCGGGCCCGTATAATGTAGCTGCGTACACATGTGCGGTAGTAGCAGCGAGCCGCCCGTGCTCACCCTGCTCTTGTAGAATATAAGCACCTACAGTAGGGTATTGCCGGGTCCATAATGTAGCTGCGTACACATGTACGGTAGTAGCAGCGAGCCGCCCGTGCTCACCCTGCTCTTGTAGAATATAAGCACCTTCCTGCATCTACAGTACAACTTATGCTTTCCCGTAATGATGTAGGTTGCGGTTGGGACCCTCCCAGTTCGGTTAGTTAGTAGTTCTCGGGCAAACCGTTACCTCCCAGTACCAGCTGAACACCCGAAGTCATCGGGCATATATCAGTTGGATGTATGGACTGCGATACTACATGTACAGTAGGTTGTGGGTGAACTTTCATCAGAAAAGAAAAGGGAAGAATGCATCTTACATCTTATTGTGGCGAAAATCGGATGCGTTTGTGTTCCCGCCAGACTGGGTTGTGAACAAGTCACAATTTTCAGACGACGAGAACGGTATTCTTTGCTCTCTCTGGAGAGACTTGTAATGCGCCTTATCCTCTTTGTGTCGACGAAATGACTGGCACCACGACGTACGAAAGCTATTGGTTCTACCAACGTCAAGACATGGTATTCCTGGTTTTGAGTCTCTCGTGCATTGGAAAGTGTCTCGCTAGACTAGACTATGTTCCCGCCATCCTGTGGAGGATTTCTTTTGGGCTAACTCTAGACTGTAAAGAACTCTAGATCTCTTCTTCTTTAGCGCTTTCTACTATCCAGTCTGGAATGAACTCGCTTTCGAGGTGAAAACCAGGCACAGAATAGATGAGACATGCTGCGACACAGTATCCCTTTGTGATTGTGAAAATCAGGATTGGTACAGAACTGTGGTTCTCTCCTTGAATGCATTCTACTGTCGGTCATAGTCTGGATTCGGTTGATGGCACTATCATATGATTCTCTGGAGACATTGTGTTCTAAGATGCCGCTACACTGTCGCCTCCTGTTGGGGAAACCGACGACTAAGCGATGCCATTTTGTGTACTGTGTCGCTTGAAAGTCAAGACTGGCAAAGAACTTTTGTTCTCTTCTTTGGGGTTTTCGATCAGTTTGGTCTGCAGTACTTACTCCTGCTTAGCTTTTGCTTCTCAAGGTAATGGTTCCTTTTTCATTCCATTAAAAGCTTCAATCGCCCAGACCGAGATCCCGCCACGCTGGCTTCGCCTTCGGGGGAATCTAACGACCAACTCGAATGGGCCATCGTTGTTTCGTTTGGTGTCGCACAGCCAGTCTTCCTTATGGTTTGTGAAAGCAAGAACATATGTTCTTGGTGAAAGGCTTTTGTTCTCTGGTTGGTGCTTGTCCAGAAAAGTTATTTTCGAAAGGTTCTAGCTAGAGCAAGTACCAGTAGTCAAGACGTCACTAATACAGTACATGTAGCTACAGTACATGTAGCTTCGTGAAGCAAAAGCGCTTCTGTTCTGCGGAAGGAATACGGAATTGCGCCCTCATGGGAAGGGAAGCCCAGCTGTGGTCGTGTAGGGAAAGACGTCGGCCACTCCACTCGGTCTCACACTAAGGCACTTTATAGCCCGGCACTTGGCGCAGATATATAACGTGTTCTTAGCATATACGCCTTATCATTATAGAATCCTCGTTTCAAGTACTATTATTTTGTCTTTTGCAACTTCTTCTTGGCAGCATACATGTTGGAGTCATAGAGGAACTGATGGGTTCGATTGCGGTATTCCATCTTGACGATTGGATGAAAGGGATCCACACGCTTCTTGCCCGCCAAGAAGGCACACAAGTCAGCCGCCAAGGTTTGACAATTGGTTTTCAATTCTTGATAGGAGCAGTCGCGACCCACATAGTTGAGCAAATATTGTGCCACGTGCTGTTTGGTGCGAAAGGTGATGCGGGCGGGATGCGAAAAGGTGACTTGGGGATCAATGAAACGACCCTTGTTGCCCTCGTGACGATTGAGATACTCCTTGAATTCTTCCAAATTACGTGCAGGAACATCAAAGCAACGCATCTCGGTGGCGGTCGTGATCCATGGTCCAATCAATTCATCGGGCATGTACTGTGACATGAGATTTGTTTCTCCAAACGAGTCTTCGTACCAATTGGATTTGCACTTGTAGCCTCCCATACCATTCAAGTACGCACCCTCCACCACGGTACAATACTCTCCGTGCTCCCATTCGAGCAGTACGACGGAATGATAGGTAATTTTATCACGTGGCGATTCAATGCGCACCGCATAACGATGCGAAATCATGTGCACGTGCGAGACACGATCCTGTGCATCACTGACGGTATGCAACATGTTGGTACCATACGAAAAGCGCGGTGTGGGCTGCTGGGTGGCTTCAAACCAATAGCAATAGCCTGGTGACGCTTCCGACCATCCAATGCTCGTCCACGCTGGAGCTGAAAAGGTAGCGCGATAAATGATGGAATCTTCAAATTCTGGTACAGCCCCATCCTCGGGTGTCCAGTGCGGGGTGTATTGAGCCTTGTTGAGCAGCAGGGGGCGCTTGCGCTCTACTGCAATGAGTTCCAGTACCGTGAGGGATGGCCATCCATTGAGCTTTCCATGAAAGATGTAACGTCCACACGGAGTTTGCGTGAGTGATGACAGCAACTCGTCATGAGTCAAGGGGAGCGTCTTGCGATGAGGTTTGATGCGACTATTGGTAACGTCAAAGTCACGCTTCTGCAGACTTTGACGCAACTTGCCGGTCTTTTCGTTGTACCAAATAGCAGGCAAGACTTCAGATTTCCAACGCAACCCATTGCTGGAGGGCGATGGAGGAAACTGATCTAATGCGTTTTCCGGAGACAAGGGTTTCCCGTACCACTGATCATGATCATCCATGGCGTCGTGAAAGACTCCCTCCTCGTCTATTTCAACACCTTCTAGGAGCATGGAGAGTTCAGCAAGTTCACGGAATCCATCTGAGGAAGAAGTTGTTGAGGTGGTTGAGGTTCGATCGTCTTCCTCTCCATCGCCGGCTGCACCTTTTGTATCTTCTGGGTCCCAGAATTCCATACTATCAATGCGCGCCATGCCACTACTGGCATCAGGTTCGTCGCTCATTGTCTTGCGCGCGCGGGGCTGGCTCTTTCCCCTTCTGTGGTGAAGAACACGACGAATAAGGGTGGGCTACGAACGATCTGAGGCAGTCTCGCTCTCAAACTCTTACTAGCGGTAGGAGGTGGGGTTATCCTCCGCGTCTATGCACAAAAAGGCTCCTCTCGAGAGGGTTGATGAGTTGGTTGGTTGAGGCTTTGAGGTTCTTCCCGTTGATCGTGAATGAATCACGACATTGTGAACAGATCCATTTGTGAGGTCTGCGGTCTGATACCTGTGTCCCTGTTGAGTCATGTCTACAAGTGGTGTTACTGGAAACTATTTGAAATATACTCCTCAGTGACATAATGCGAGCGTTGGAACTTTCGTGTCACCACGAATACTGTCGAGTAGGATGTTCAACAGTAGACAGTGGACGAAGACTCTTCATCCCACGAGCTCTTTGGAGCTCTAGGAAATAAAAAATCGTGTTTGAAACCCATCGCACGATGGATTCAACAACGAATGCTTTGGCTTGTTGACCTCAACAAGCAGAAGGCTCTACAATACCTCTCTTCTAACACCTTCCTCGAGGAGGCCCTTGCTACTGTGGAAGAGGGAGATGAGGTCAAAGAGGATGTGTAAAAGGGCCTTTTCTGGGAAATGGTCTGCAGTGACTTTAAAAAAACATATCGCTGACGACGACAATGACCCACAGCAACAAATACTCAAATATGCTTCCATGCGTGGATCAAACATACTATAAGGTAAGCGGCAATGTGTCTCTTTTGCTCTCATTTGAAAAATTGATTGACTAACACAACTTTCGCCGTCTCTATTCAAACCCACAGCAAACCTGACGAAAAAACACATAACTGATCACAATGATGACCCACAGCAACAAATACTCAAATATTCTTCCATGACTTGATCAAACATACCATAAGGTAAGTGGTGATGTGTCTCTTTTGC
>JAVCKV010545110.1:0-11153 GCA_032274145.1 Herpochondria borealis | reverse complement strand
ACCTGTATTAGTACAGGAAGCCTGGCTCGCCGGTGAGCCAGAGACCGGTTTAGGTTGCAACAAAATAGTAGAGGTTTTACATGAATACTATAGAAATCAAATGCCATTCCTGCGGCACCACGCTGGAGCTTACCAAAGCACTGGCTGCCCCACTGCTAGACAACCAACGCAGGGAATTCGAAGATAAAATCGCCCAGCGCGAACAGACGCAACTTAAGCGTGAAAAAGAATTTTTGAAGCGCGAGGAAAAGCTTTCTCAGCAAGAGGATGAAATTGACACCCGGGTAAAACAGCAGCTTAAAAGCAAA
The DNA here is from genome assembly GCA_032274145.1 of Herpochondria borealis. Classification (NCBI taxonomy): domain Eukaryota; phylum Rhodophyta; class Florideophyceae; order Ceramiales; family Ceramiaceae; genus Herpochondria; species Herpochondria borealis. The sequence goes on along the minus strand of JAVCKV010545110.1, from coordinate 10,845 downwards.
ATGGTGCAGGAGAAAAAAGAGTTTGAACGTAAGTATTCTTTAGAAATCAACAGCCTTACCCAACGGCTGGAAGAAAAATACGACGAAATATCACAAGTACAGAAAAACGAACTGGAAATGCGTAAGGCAAGAGATGAAGCAGTGCGGGAAAAAGAACGCGCCGAGCTTGAGATAAAACGCCAGGTCGACGATCAACTGAAGGGCGTTCGCGAAAAAGCTATATCGCAGGCAAACGATAGCGCCAACCGCAAAATCCACGAACAGGATCAAATATTACAGGGGCTGCGAAAACAAATATCAGATATGGAGCGCAAGGCTGACCCCACCGCTGCGCACTTGCACGGAGAAATTGAAGAAGACGCCATTGTGACCAGACTGCGACAGGAATACCCGCAGGACACTTTTGAACGAGTAAAGAAAGGCGCACGCGGGGCAGATATACGGCAGCAGGTTAAACTGGCTAACGGTCGCACGGCTGGCACCATTTTGATTGAAGTAAAGAACACACAGAACTGGGACAACAAGTGGATAACTAAGGTGAAGGATGATCAACGAGTCGCCGGCGTTGATGTACCAGTGATCGTGTCACGCGCCCTGCCCCAGCACATTACTTCGTTTGCAGATATCGATAATGTATGGGTGTGTTCCGTGCCCCTGGTTGTACCGATGATCGGATGCCTGAGGAACGGGCTTTTGAGTGTTGCCAGAGAAAAATCTGCCAGCGCCGTGAGCGCAGATCGAAAAGAACAAATATTTCAGTATTTGAAAAGTAATTCTTTCTCGATGCGTATTTCCGGAATCGTTGAGGCTTACGATGCTATGCGCAACGAACTGGACCGAGAAAAAAAGACACAACACAATTACTGGGCTAAACGAGAGGTTAGTCTAAACAGGATGTTGCAAGGGATATCTGGCTTGTCTGGAGATTTTCAGCAACTGGGTGGGCCGGGGGTGCTGGAAGATCAATCCACTGAATCTTTAGAGCATACAACCGTAGCTGCCATAGATAATACAGCTGCTCAACTACCGATTAACGGTCCCCTGACACACTCACCAAACGCTACCGATACAGCACCGGATGCAGCCGCAAGCCTGCCTGAAGTTGGCAGCACGAAGGCCGGTTGGGCCTCTTCGGAACAAGAGGTGTTTATTGCCCCGTCTGTCACCAATACCCTGCCACAGGAATCACCGGGCATTCAGTTTAAACCGATCCCTTCAGCGCCAGTGGATTCTACGATCAAAGACGAACGAACTGAGTTAAACGATACTGCGAATCACGAACTTAATATTCTTGAGGTTTTGATCAGTACCGGACAAACGCTATCGGTAGGGTCACCGCTAGTGAGCATTCTGGACAACAAAGGTCAAGTTCGACTGATACGCTCGAACACGCAAGGGACTGTCAGGACTATTGCCATGTCTGCAGGCCAACATTTAACCGAAGAAGCAATCACCCGGGCCTTTACTGTTGACTAACAGACTGCCACCAGCACCCTCTGCTATGAACGGCGGCTACTTGATAATATGTGCCAGAAAAATCGGCCTGACACCAAATCGGGTGCCTGCCTTGATTTGCTCTGGTGCCGGCTGCTGCAATTGGTCAGCAATGGAACCCTCAATATTTGTGAGGTCAGGCTGATTTTCAGCAGGTTTAACACGAACGCTGCAATTTCGTATGGCCTGTAACAGTCGCGGCTTGTCTTCAGCAGTGAGGGTTAGTGGCTGTAGATCCGCATTAGCAACATAGATCTGTAGCTCACTACCTTTCTCAGAGGCACCGCTCGCACTAATCTGTAATATCTGCCTCAGGAAAATCATCACGTAGATATCCGCGCCAAACCTGCTTACCATTTGATCTGACTCAGAGACTGCCCAACGCAATATTGCAGCGCCACCGCCCTCAGGGCTTATGGTGTTTTCACGAATCAATTTGGCGACACTATTAACATTAAGACCCAGTGACTTAACATCACCGACTTTGTCGCCAGATAACAAGCCCCCTTCGAAATCTTCTGCCAGCCCCATGGCACCGTCGCTTAACTGCAGCACGGTAGCGGGTGCTTCTTGATAAAGCACCTCGTCCCCGCTTTGTACGAATGTTCCTCTGGTAAATCCGTCTATTCTTTTTGCTCCACCGTACTGGAGTAGGAAATGCTCCAGATCTTGCCAGCTTGATAGTCCTGCATCTAAATTAACTATTTTTCGTTGATTATCAGAGTACTGGTTATGAAATTCCTGCCACTGCTGAAAGCCTTCTTCGATCAAGCTTGTCAGCTTGGAGACCGAGGTATTTTTTAACGGGCCCACCGGGGCTTCTATCAGCACCGATTGCAAATCATCAGGGGGAATAAGGCACATAACCCGGCTGAACAGCGCTTCAAATCTATCTTCTGCAACCAATGATCTGGCGATAGTTTCCAGGCGCTCCCGCGCAACCTGCCACGCCTGGGTCTCACGGCTACCATTCGCCACCAGCGTGTCAACGATAATGGTGTGGCGTGAGCCAAACCGGTGAACGCGCCCTACCCGCTGTTCCAGTTCCATCGGATTCCATGGCACATCAAGGTGCACCAATCGTCGTGATACTTGTAAATTGTAACCCTCTCCACCGGCGCGGGAGGACACAAGAAATTGCGGACCGTCCTGATCTTTGAAATTTTCGACCTGTTTAGATCTTTCAGCTTCGGTTTGGCCGCCGATTATCAAGGCGGGGTAGTGTCCTGTTCTGCTATGCAGCCAGTCAGCCAATGCCATCACTGTTTCGATAGGCTGGGCGAACAGCACGACTTTGTCTTCACCAGCAGGCTGTAATATTTTTGTCCAGAGCGATTCCCATTTAGGTTGGAGCGGCTGGTTTACCAGAGTCACGCCTTCCTGAAGCAGCGACCGCAGCACACCTGCATCCAGCTCATCAGCGGACTTGTCATCAATTTGTTCCAGATCATCAACAGAGTCTTCTTGCTGTTGCTTACGGGTCTCTGCTTTTATGCGTTCATAAAGTGTCTCTATTGGTTCGTCAGGATCGCCAAGCCGGTAAGGCCGCATTGCGGCGATAGCATCCTGAAGAACCGGATCTTCAAGAGTCCATTCTGCACGGAGTGCTTGTCGCACCAGATACCCAAGACCCGCGTTCGGGCTTGAAGCGGCCCATTGAAGTGCCTGGGCACATTTCCAGCCTGCCGCTCTGGCCGCGACTTCTGAATCCTTAGTACGTGCCTCTGCAAAATAGGAATGTATTGATTGAAGCCATTGATCGTGTTCAATACCAAGGCTCACCAGGGTGGGATCATTCACTTGCCGCTTCGGGAATAGTGGATTTCCATGCCAGTCTTTTATATCTTCCTTGGTCCGAAAAACCACCTTGCCTGCCAGATCAGCATCGGTTTCGTCTTCGCGTCTCAGTAGGCCAAGTAAATTTTCGAATCGAGCGTCGTGGCCTTGATGTGGAGTACCAGACATTAAAAATAGATAATCGCTTGAGCGCTGCTTTGCTATCAGGTCTCTGACCAGCCTGAACTTTCTAACAGGATCACCACCACCGGCAGCCCAATCACTTAAGTGATGGCATTCGTCGACAACAATCACATCCCATGTTTGTGCGTTGACTACTTTTTCATAATGCGCAGGGTGCACTGCACGATGAATACTGGCTATTACTCGACTGTCTGATTCGATTCTTGCGTCGCTATCCTGCGACTTCCATTGCCTGAAGGACAATTTTAATTTTTGGAATTCCTGCGCAACGTTTGATACAAGCCTCGCCGGTGCCAGGTAGAGCACACGCAGACCGGGATCGGCGTCTAGTAATTCCCTGATGATCAACCCGACTTCAATGGTTTTACCGAGGCCGACCTCATCACCGATTAACACCCTTCTATACCCTGAATGGTCAATCACGTAACGCACCAGACTAACCTGATGCGCAAGCGTTACGACTTCTCTGGCCTCTAACCGTCTCTGCGGATCTTCTACGATCAATGTGACTGCTGCCAACCTTGCAACACTTCTTTTGGATTGCGCGCTCCAGTTATCGTTAGCCGGTAGCTCTTTTAGAATTTGCGCCGGACTGGCAACTTCTGCTACGTCCAGAGGGTCTATGTTGTTTTCCAGGACCGTTGGTGCGTTTTCGTTCTCACCCCAAAGGCGGCGCAACGGCGCCACCAACTCTAAAGATTTAATACCCCAGTCTTCTACCTCACGCAGCACCACGTACGGTAGGCCCTTATATTTGACCAGTCTCATTTGCAGCATTATCCTGTGAATTATTGGTGGGCATAGAGTCTATAACTGATTGTATCTCTATAACGGTTGGCCCTTTCTCTACGAATAATTCATTACTACTGTCATTAAACGCACCTTGTATTTGTTCGATCGGGTTTTGATTTGCCTGAACGTCTTTAAGCAATCTTTCTTCGGCGATTTTGAATTGTGCTGTCAGTAATTCATGTGCGGGCACCTTGGCAGCATCAACAGCGACTGACGCCAGCTCGTCGAACAGACCTAAAATGCGAGACTTAACCCCGGCCCCTACATCATGTTGTGATTCGACAAATTTAACGCACTGCTCGCGAATGGGTTCTTCAATTTTTTCCTGCAGGCTTTTTCGAACGTGTGATCTTAAGTCTTCTACCGCGTCCGCTTCACCACTTTCTAACTCCTGCTGCTCTGTGGCTAGATCAACTAGAAGGGCTTCCAGTAACGGAGGGGGTGTTATTTCCTTTTGCTGCGCCCATTCATCAATTCTGGCCATCGAGTCAGCTCTGAATTTGGCAAATTTTTTGGTTTCACTACGCAAACCGTGCAGGATTTCTTTCGACCATATTTCAGCCAGAGGCTCTTCAAAGCGCAATGCAAAATCCTGTGGAAGATTAATATTTCTGGCCCCCTGAAAACTACCGCTACGCCGGACAGCAGCCCTTAGAGTGCCCCAATGCGCACTTCGCATTGAATTTAAATAGTATCTGATCTCACGTTCAGCACGCCCTGCAGCCACTTCTACTTTATCTGTTATTTGCCCTGGAACCGTACTTCGCAGGTAATTTCGAAACTCGCCGGATCGATTGCTGTACTCAATATTTAACTGATTAGCAATTTCCTCGAATTCGTTCCTTACCGCTTTCATCTCTGGTGTAAGTTCATTTTTCTCACGTCGGGCCAGTTCTGTGTTGAGACGTGACCTGATACGGTCAAAAAAAAGCTGGCGACCCTCCATGTATCGCTGCTCGTAGATTTGTTTCTGGCGACTGGCGACATTAATGAGCTCGTTGCGTAATGCCGGTATGTTGGTTAGCTCTGGAGTATTGAGAAACGGCCTGTCATCTTCATCGTCTTCAATATTCATTCGATATTGAATTGCAGATACCGGGTAAACCTCTAACCCTTCCGTGAGACGTGCGATAACATCTTCCTTAGCCTGATTTCCCTCACTTTCAGCACTTAGCCAAACTTTCTGCGTATATTCAATCAGCTGCCGCCTTACATCACGCTTACAACTTTCGACCACTTTTTCGAAATGCTGCTTTTTTGATAATAAGGCTGACCCGTTTTCGTTTTTATCGTTGCGCCAGTTTTCGGTAGCGACATCGTCAATTTTTACCACAACAATGATCAACCGCACTGGATCTGAATCTGGATTGTCCAGACTGTGCATCAATCGCACTAGAAAACCAGACTCTCTCAAAAGGAGTGCGTCTTCCTCTCGCAAGCCTCTTGAATCCGCTACCAACATGACTGACTGCGCCTCTTTGCGAAGATAATTAGCCGTCACGTTTGCATAGACATCACTGACGATGCCTATCCCCGGTAGATCGACAATCTCTATGCCCCCACTGAGAACTTCAGACGGCCAGGCGATTTCCATTTCCTTTATTAAAGGCGCCAGAAAACCACAGGCATGATCCCTTAGTACTCTTCTGAATTCGGGTGTACTGTCAGCGCTGAAAGAAGCTTTTTTAGCGTTTTCTGATTCGGAAAGGGCTTTGGCTATACGCCGGATTCGTGCGATATCCTGCTCCTGGAAGCTCGATTCGTACTTGAGCTCACCACCAACAATAAATCTTAGCGCATCCGCCAGGTACTCTAGCGTTCTATCACCGGTTTGTTCACCGCTAATGAGAAGCTTGGCGTTACGAAGCGCGCCTTCAGACTTGGACTTGCGATCTTCGTCGGTATCGAGCTCGGACTCTTGCGTGACAGCATTGTCGATTGTGCTGGCAACCTGATCCTGATCTGTGGCGGCGGCATCATTCCCTTGCCTGTATATCATTCCATCCAGGGTAAAGCGCAGTTGGTTTATTTTTTCCCTTCCATGATAGGTCACTGAGAATTGCTGTGAGTCACTGTAGGAAACTTTTAGCGCATTCGCTGTTAAGGGCCCTGTTCCACCACCAGATGGAACTACAATTTCAGCACCCGCTACCAGTGTATTTAGTAATGTACTCTTTCCAACACCCGCCTGCCCTAACAGGCATACAGAATAATTGGCATTAGACCTACTCTCCTGAGACCTGAGATTTTCAAGCCTTTGATTGGAGGTTTCTATTAATTCATCATCGTTTAACGCAGTGGCAACTGGTTCAAATTTCTTTTTCAACCACTCTGCAATTCGTGATACAGAGTTCCCTGATGTAGCTATAGACACAACTTCTCCAAGCGTAAATTTGTTAGATAGTTCTTGAGCATATTCAATCCATGTGCGTATTCAAAAGGTGGGTCTAGCGAATATCGAGGCTGAACCTTGCAGCGACGGAAGTAATTTCGACCACCTTGGTTACTGTCACTCTTCCATGATCAATGAATCGGACGGAACGGATTGCTGGTGCATTTTGCGTAAGTGTCGAAACTGATGTTTGGCGACTTCTTCACTGACAAGTACATGGTCCATTACTGAGCTGGCATTGAATTCCCAGTCTTTATCAAGATCGCAGACTTTCTCTAACAGATCATTTATGCCTGAGTAATGCAATTTATCGATTGAGAAAAGAGTCCTGGCTCTTTGCCATCCCCGCTTGCTCAGGTTAGCTATCGCTAGCGAACTATAGAACTGCCGTGATTGATTTTCGGAGAGCCTTTTATTTACCTCTTCACAGAGGTACGAGGAATCTACCGGCCTACTTTCAGACAATAGAATGCGCCCTATTTCCTGCAAATAAATCTCTGTATCCATACCCTCGTAAGCTAATTCCGGCAGGGTATAAGAATGGGGCTCAACGCTTATTACTTTCCCTTGTTTAATTAATTCATGCAAATAAAACGAGGCATGTGCGGCACTCTTACTGACCAGTAGTTCAGAAATCTCTAATTTGGTCAGCGGCACCGCCCGCTTCCTTAACACATTAAGTATGACTTCATCTTGAGAGACGGATTTGAAATTGGGTATCAGGGAGACGCTGTCAGAACCGGATTTTCCAAAAAAATGGATTCCTGCATCTTTGCCCGTCATTTTCACTAGATATCTTGTTACAAAATAGTCGAGCTCATGCAGGCTGGGGAGTTCTGTATAGATTTGATTTAAATGAACAGACTCTTCACCCGAAGCTTCAATATAAGTTCTTATTTCATCAAACGTGCTTTCGATATCAGCATGCAAATATTCAGCATATTTAATGTGACCATGTATCCGGAGGCCGGACAGATAGACCAGGTTTGAGTCCAAAAATCCCTGACCGTCTTTCCTCTCTAACGAAAACTGCGTTCTACATATACCGAGTGTATTTATGCGCTCAGAGATCTCCCCCCAGGCGAGGCCTTGCGGGTGCATACTGACAATACAAGCCACAGCAAAACCTTTGGATAGTTTCGTCGGGACAACACCGTCGGCCGTTACTTTTACAGCGCCCTTCTCTTCAAGGTACTTAACCAGGGTAGCTGTATCGGCCACCATTGTTTTGTCTAGCTGCGCATCAGCCTGCTGCAGTAACGCTTGTTCGATCATCTGCAGGCTTAGCGGCGCACCTTGATTAGCGAAGATTTCGTCCAGTATATCTTCCGTAACCCCGGCTTTAGTCATTGTGGGGATCTTGTGATCGCCGAGCATCAATTCAATAAATCGAAAGAAATCTTTATCGGTGTCAAAATGCGCACGAAGTTGCGGTAACCTGCCGGGTAGCTCAAATTTCTTTTCTAATTCAATAAGCGACCAGACCTCGTTGCTTGACAGCGTAAAACTTTTTGTGAATCTTCTGGTGTGCTTTCCCTGTATCTGCCTTATTCTCTCTCTGGTTACTCCGCGCGCCACCCCCACTTCCTCCAGTGTTTTCAGCGGCCTTCCCAATCCCCATCGACACTGCATTAGCTCGCGATCTTCGTCAGAGAGAGTTCCTAAAAATGTTTTTATATGCTCAGCCGATAAATTTTCCAGCCGTTCAAAATCAAGCGCTTCTTTTGCGAATGGATTTCCAGAGTCACCTGGATCATTAAGTGGTTTATTCAGGCGCAAACTTTCACCAGCGCCAGCTGCCACGGTACCTGGAAGGACCAGATTCGATAGAATGCCTGCCTTTACAGCGCTGAGTAACCGACCCGGATCGTCATCATGAGAGGCGCTCTCTCTCAAAAGCTTCGGCCTGAATGGCGCTACTGTAAGCGTGGGATCTGCGTAAAGCTCTTTGAGCCTTCGCCATTGCGATAACTTAAGCTCACCCACACCGGGAATTTGTTCAACCTGATATTCCTGCAACTCAAGGATATCCCGCAAAGTTCCGCCGATTGTAGTGTGAGACTCACTTGACTGACCTAGTGCGTGAAGTTGTATTATAAACCTGTCTAAATCGCTATCGATACGCACATCTTCAATCGCCGTATCGGGATGTGGCAAACTGACTATGTTTTCCCGTGGCGCGACGGTAGGGGCGTTGTTTTCGGCCACCCATTGTTTTTTTACAGCAGACTGCACCACACTCACACTGCTGTCTGGAATTACTGTGGACTCAGACTCTTCAGCAACCAGCTTGCTTGACTCTGTGTTCAATTCATAGGGGTCAATCGTCTTAGTGTGTTCGTGGTTGAAGTCCCCTCTCCCTCCTAATTCCGCATAACAAATTACTGGATTAATCACGGATAGATCTATCGCGTTAAAACGGTCTTTCTCTACGACGACTGAGGCTATGTAATTCAACGGACCAGGGGTTGCGGTATCGTCAGTATTTTTTAAATACCCGTTCAGGCAGATCTGATCTATTCCGTTTACGACATCCGCTTCAAATAATTCATGTAATGTACGCAATAAAATTTGCGTGATAACTGACCGGTAGAGAATATTTTTCTCATCTTTATTGTCAATACCCGGGACTGGAGTGTCTTCTGTATTTGGCAGTTCTGCTATTTCCGGCAACTTAAAGTCAAGGACAACACACTTGTTCGCTGCCTGATAGTTAACCATTACTTCACGCTGCCAGAATTCCGGGTATTCGGATCGTTCTAGCACCAGTTCGCAGTATTCTTCTATTGCGTCACCATCGTGGTTGCGATATCGCTGCTCCAGACTATTTACCTGCGCATCAAGATTGTCTCTTTCTGCTTCAAAGTGCGCTTTCTCGTCATCCCACTTACTCAACTCATCATGGAATATTACAGTTAGCAGGCTGTTTCTTTTTTTTGTTTGATTCTTTTCCGCTTCCCACTGTTGCAACTTGACATGGTATTCCTCTGTTTGAAGCCTGTCAGAGTGCTCCCATTCCTGTAAGGCGTTCTGATAGCGGAGCTGGCTATTTTTTATTATTCTGTTTTTTTGAAAACTAAGCGTTTGCCACAATGATATTTTGCTTTTGAAATCATCTATATCAGGCCGCTCGCTTGGGGCTTTTGCGGGCGCTTCATTTTCCAAACTTTCAAATAGCGGCCGCGTAGGTTTTCCGAACTCATCATATTCAAGCAACTCAACATGATTTTTACCAAAATTAAAAACACGGTGGGATCGCAGTGACTCCCAGTCCACTGCATCGTTAACCCCCAGCGTATGATGTAGCAATTGGCCCAGCGGATTTGAAGACAGGATCTCCGACTCATAAGGCATAGTTGCCGGGGGCGAGCCGCTATTAACGGGTAAAGCCCGATCTTTGGCATCCAATCGAGCAGTCCATTTATTTACTTGCTGCCTGACCTTTGCGTAAAGCACATCCAAATGGCGCGAACTGATTGTACGGGTTCTTTGAAGTGCTTCATGTGAAATCTGGACCCGATAACTAGAGGGATTTCCATTACCGTAATACCTTGTTTCGAGGCCACCCAGAATAACGTATTCATCGTCGATATAGCCCAAAACATCACTGGCAGATAACTTGGAACCTAAGGTAGGTAGCCTAGGGCGCTGCGTTGCTGTGACTGGGCTTTCGGGCAAGGGGTCAGAGATCGGCTGACCATCAACAACCGCTTTCTCTGTTTCATCGATCTGTATGTCTACCGACAAGGGAGTGAGCTCTGCAGGCCGGGGCGAGAAACCGTTTATATCAGACTCGGCATGCTCCATTCCTTCAGAAGAGAATTCAACCGGGGCAACCACGTGGTGGCTAACTGGTGCGCGTGTGGCCGTATCTGCGTTGAAGTCTGCACCCGGCATCGCCTGCAGTTCCGCCAACAATCGGGGATCGATTGTGCGGGTCGGGTAGGCTTGCGCAGCTCGATCAATCAGATCAAGCAGTAATTTTGCTACTGCTTCAGCTTTTTGCAATGCACCGTGAACTGTTTGATCTGCGCGCCTATAAGGGTCACCTGGTGGTGACAGGGTAGAAGAATCGAACTCTGGCATAAGCGTGCTTGCCAGCTTCTTCGTACAGAGAAATTCTTGAGTGTCCGGCACCCGGGTTGCTTGCTGTATCAGGTTTTTCCAGAGCTCACTTGTTGTGGGGG
>JAVCKV010544999.1:0-11153 GCA_032274145.1 Herpochondria borealis | reverse complement strand
AAAGAAAGAAAGAAAGGAAGAAAGAAAGAAGGAAAGAAGGAAAGAAGGAAGGAAGGAAGAAGGAAGGAACAACAAAAGACTGAAACAGATGTAGGAGGACTCGACAAAGATGAAGATGAGATTTAGAGTCAACGAACGATCTGATTTATCGCGAACGAAGAAGCCGGAAGAAGAAGAGAGACTCGAGAGCGAGAGAGAGAGAGAGAGAGACTCGAGAGAGAGAGAGCGAAGCTGAACAAGATGACACTTTAAAAGGGTTTCTAAGGAGAGTTTGGATAAATGATAGGTTCAGCGTTCAATGTTTTAAGAAAAGATGACAAAAAGTGGTATCGGAGGAAAAATGGGAAGAGCAAGGAAGAGAGAGATACGAGGAAAGGAGGGAGAGAGAGGGGGGGGGGGGGAAACTAGGATGCGACTAGGCTGCGAGGAGATAGAGGGGGACTCGCCGCCGGAGGAGCTCGAGTTTCTTCCGTTCGATGACCGCGGACGACCTCGTGACGAACAAGGACGACGACGACGATGACGATGACGCCGCCGCCGCCCATCATGCAGTAGCTCATCTTTGTCTAAAGGCTTGGATAAATGTTGCTACTAACCCTCTCCTCCTTCTTCTTCTCCACGTTTGTCACTTCCACAAACACGTTTTATGAGAGATAGAATTAAAAAAATGACCCCTTTCCCCTCCTCCCTCCTCCCAAATGTGTCCACATTTTTAGTCTAGCTTTTCTCAATCGTCACTCCATTCTTGGAAACTCCCTTGGGAACATTCTCACTTTATTGTCAGTAACGACTAACTACCGCACTTAAAACTTGGAAAATGAGAATTTTCCAAAGGCGTCCCTTTGACGAAGAGGAGGTTGAGCAACGACAGCAACAGCAGCAGCAGCAACAGCAGCACGGACAACAGCAACAACGAGAGGAAGAAGAAGAAGAAGACGAAGAAGAGGGCGTATTGGTGATCGTCGACGACGACGACGACAAATCGGAAGAGGAGGAGGAACAGCAGCAGCAGCCCCCGACGACCCCGACAACGAGGACCCCGACAACGAGGACCCAAGAGTCCGAGGAGGGCGGGCGAGCGAGACGACTGCTACAGGGTAGGCAATCCCCGGTTGAACAAGTCGTCGAGGTCCTGCCTCAGCCCCCCTCGCCCTTACCCTCGACCTCGCACTCGCCCTCGCCCTCGACCTCGACCTCGACCTCGGCCCTCTCTCTCTCCCATCAGCCTCCCAAGGTCCCTCTCAGGGTGCAGATGAGAATTGAAAAAAAAATTAAAAAAGAGAGGGCCAAAAAGGAGATCCAAAGGCTTCGAAGGCAACAGCAGAGGCGAGAGAAGAAGCTCTTGCAGCAGCTGCGGCCTTCTTCCCCTCCGAACAGGGAGCAACAGCCGTCTCTTCCTCCTCCTCCTCCTCCTCCGCCTTCTCCGCCTGGCAGGGAGCAGCAGTGGCGACGACGAAGGTTGCTAAGGCAGGAGGAGATGCAACAGCAACAGCAGACGCAACAGCAACAGCAGATGCAGCAACAACAGCAGATGCAGCAACAACAGCAGCAACAGCAGCAGCAATCTTACTGTCAGGTACAGGTGCAACGATTACAAGCGTGGGCCCATTATTATGCACTCGATAGTGCATTAAAGGCCCAGAAAGCCGAACACATGAGGGCGATGGCTGCGGCTGCTGCTGCTGAATTGGCGGCTCGGCAGCGAGAAGACGGCGGCGGCGACGGTGAGCAAGAGGAGGCGGGAAGGTCAGCATGGAATTTGCAGCTCCAGGCTGATTATCTCCAGCATCGGGGCCAGATGCTGGCAGAACACGGGGAGAACCTCAGACTCACTGCGCAAAGAGATCCCATTTTCGGCATCATTAGAGAACACGAGACGGAATAATCTAACTTTAGTTTATTCCGTCTCGCGCTCTCGAATGATGCCGAATATGAGAAATACCATTTAAATGTTTGTTTTCTCAAATTAAATGTTTTATGTTTTTTTTAGTAAATATAACGCCACGCATAACTATTAAAAATCGAGTCTCAAGTCTCGCTAAACTCTCGTCGAATGTTTGACGCGCGAAATTAAAGAAGAAGAACACGTCTCAAGTCTCGATGATTCCACTCGCAAAATGCATTTATTTCTCAATAGCTCGAAGAGTAGTAGAAGCGACAAAATATACGTACTTTACAAAGAAAATGAACTGTACGCAAAAACAACGAGAATGAGAGCGCAAATAAAAAGAACAGAAAAGAGAGAGAGAGAGAGAGAGAGAGAGAGAGAAGAAAGAAAGACATAGAGAGAGAAATGAGATTTGTACTTGGCAGGTGCCCGTTCGTTAAAGTAAAAACAACAATTTACTTTTTTTGTTTAGAAAACGGTTTCGCATTTATTACAAGATTTACATATGTATTTACAAAGTCATTGGCAAAAGGTAAAGATTATAAGTAAACACTATCGAACATGCATTCTACAATCGAGAGAGTTACATTGTCCTTCCAAGATATATACAGTGCAATACGTATTTACAAAGTCATTGGCAAAGATTGGTAAAGATTAAAAGTAATCACTGTCGAACATTCACTCTAAGTTATATACAGCCACGGACACGCTATAGACTAAGCACAATTAAAAGAGTCACAAATGTCAGTTAAATAGTCCTTTTAAAATATATACAGTGGAGAAAACACGTTTTAGACTATGTACAATGCCGTAAAAACGAGTCATGCGCGCGTTGGACAAAACAAAAATCAGAAGCAAATATTTACAAGGTTGCGAGAAATGAGTCACGTGTTGAAAAGAATACGGATATTTACAAGGATGCGTGTGATTGGCCCAAAGGGCCACTAAAGGAACCCAACGATTGCTACTTCCCAACTACGTAGTAGCAAACATCAGGTTACCAAAGTTGCCTCTCGGCGAAAAAGTTTCATTTCTATTGGTCGGTTGTTCGCGTTATTCTCTTTTCGGATTCTTCTTCTTCGTAGCATTTGTCGGACTCCTTTTTCTGTAGGGGCCCCTACAGAATCCCCTGCCCCTCCCTCGGCCGCCGCTCTCGTCGCGCGAGCACTCCTCCCCTTTCTTCTTAGATCTTACGATGGAGGAGGATGAACGAGGAAATTCACGCTGGCCACTAAAATGGGAAAAAGTGTTGTCTTTTGAACCCCTAATATTCTGAAGAATCAATGCGGCATTCTGAGCAGCAGTGACTTTTTGTCGCTCTCTCAGAGTCACTTCTGACAATTTCAGCGCAGCCCGCCGCCGACGCTCGTGCAAGTTCGAAGAGGGGGTTTTTAAAAAGGGAACCGAAACGGGGGAATATTCCGCAAGTCGATGCAAGGCTTTGCTAGTATTGTTAAGTTTTGCATCGAATCTAGGGGGAGTTTTTGTGTAAATTTCTCCGTATTTTTCCGCGGTTCTTTCCGAATACGGCGTGTATATGTTGCCCAGCGACTCGGCCGCCGCCTCCGCAATAGTGCCAAAGTCGGAACAAGTCGGGAGAGGAGATGACTTTCTAACAGGCACGGAAAGCGCGTCGGCCACTGCCTTGTCGACCTCGGACGCAAAGTCCTCTGTCGGAAAATCTAGGCGATCGCAGTCTTCCAAGTTTAGGGAAATCTCAATCTCGTCGATAGGAGGCGCTTGCTCCGTTTCTACTTCTTTGTTAATGTTCTCCGTTTCGACTTCTTTTTCGCCTTTGGAGAAAGATGCGCGCGCAGGAGAAGAAGAGCGAGAAGAAGACGAAGACGAAGAAGAAGACGAAGAAGAAGAAGAAGAAGATGATGAAGAAGAAGAAGAAGAAGAAGAAGACGAAGGAGAAGAAGAGTTACTTCCCGCACGGGAGCGTTTTTTGGGTGGCGAACGAGAGCGAGAACGAGAGCGAGAATGTGACAATGTGGGGGTGTGCTGAGAAGAAATCAAAGTGGGCGTTGGCTTTGCCAGTGATTCAGGGTTGCGACTATCTTTCGTATTCTTGACGAGTAACGACGGTGGCGGCATTTTGATCTTGTCTTTACCTTCTTGCGTTTTCTTGTTCTTGCTGGCAGCCTCGAATGAACCTTCCGAGGAGGGACAGGAAAGGCCAGGAGGCGGTGGTACCCAAGAAGGCTTATATGACGGCGTCTTCGGAAGAGAATAGGGCATCGGAAAAGAGCCAAAGTTTGGCATCCCTGGCCCCGGAAGTGCAGCAGTGTCGCTGGTAGTCTCGTGCTGCTTCTGCTGCTCCTGTTGCTTTTGCTGAAAATGAATGAAAATGAGCATCAAAACAAAACAACGCGAGATAAACGCGAACAAAAACAAAGTAGACCGTTTAAAAGGGTGTACTTACCCCGTGTTTTACGGTCTCGGAAAGGGAACCCGCCTTCGGAAGTTCGTCTTTTTTAGAAGCCCCAAGGAGCTCGCTTAGACGTACCCGCGAGGAGGTGGAGTCCACAGGGCGCGCCTTCTTTAGATCTGAAAGGGGCTCTGACCTCGGATCCCCAGCAATGGCGCTCCCCCTCTTGGCCGCCATGTCCGACGTCACCAAGGCCAAGAACTCGAGGAACCCGAATGACATGGTGACGTTGATGCGCCCGGTCGCCCCGTCGGTGCTCACGTCCATGCGCTCCTCCAAGTTGCGATTTCCCAAGTTGTGGTCCTGAAAGGTAAGACTCGGATTGAACGAGAAATGCGGAATACTTGATCGATTAGTAATTACTTTTCGGGTTGTCTGCGGCGGCGGCTTTAAGCTGGCCGCTGCTGCGGCAGTGGCGGTAATATCGTCATGCTGCTGCTGTCGGAAAGAAAGAAACACGCATTGTAAAGAAACGAAAAACGCATTATTATTTACACAAACGTTTTTCTTACCTTTTCAGTCTGGCACTGAATCCAAGTGGCGTTATCGTTGGGCTCGACCGGAAGAGGTCCCACATCCTTGGCCGCCGGTGGCTTGATAAGCGGCATCACGAGCTTAAACAAGTTGGGACGCGGAGGAAGAGGATCGAGAGCGGGAGGAGGAAGAGGCTGCTCCGACTTTGATAAGGACTTTTTGGACCCCTTGGTGTGTTTCCTCGACTTTGACGGGACCGTCGTGTCGATCAGAGAAGCAGCCTAGACGCAACGAGACAAAAACATCAAACGTCCAAGTACGCAACTGACTCTCCAACGCAGTTAAAACAATTTAAAAACAGTTCAAAGATGAAGCTTACTCGTCTGTTGCTCCACGTTCCCCAATTGTCGTCAGAGGGGAGAGCGACCACCGCTCCTCGTTCCGTTGTGGTCGCGGGGATGGCCTTGTCTGCTGGCATATTTTGATGTGATAAAATGGGTAAGCTAAAACTTTGATACTTTTGTGATGGTTAGTGGGTAGGTAGTCGTCTTTTCTACAGACTAGTTTCCCTAAAGTTGTTTCGAGTTGGTGCTGTTACTGGAGGAAGTTGAAGAGGCTCGGTAGCAGCAGTGGGAGGAGGGCATTGGTAGAAGGTGCAATGCTTGTGACTCGTCGTGTTAACCGTAAAGTACTGACTGAAACAAAATAGAACCAAAAGGCTTTAACCAAATGTGAAGTTGGATAAAGTGGTAATCTGGGCGCGCGTCGCGGCGACCACGACTGGCTCTCCCATGTCTTGGCATTTTGTGGGAAAGTAGCATCACTTTCACTTAGAGTTTGTTTGTTCGTCTCTTTCGTACCGTACTTGTAATTTGCAATAATCGTTTCTCGCTTTTTTATTACCTACTAAACTCATGCTAGCATTTAATTCGAATGTTTGTTCTCGCTTTTTTACCTACTTAACATTTGTTCATTTCGAGGTTCACCCTGAAACAATCGTGCAAAACATAAATTAATGTCGCAATTAAATTAACTTACCGATCGCCACTCGGCTCTTTTCGACAACAACAGCAGCACAGTCCTAGTCCAAGCACGGAACAAGAGAAACTGATTGCTACGGCCACAACCATGATGGCCTTGGCTAGCCACTCGAATCCACTTTCTGGAAGCTAGAGCGTATGTTCATGTTAATGTTAATGTTTTTGTTTATGTTTATTGGGTAATAAATGAATGGCGAGACGAGAACTCGATAGTCACGTACCTGGAATGGATATGTAACCCCCTCTTCCTGGCTCTGATTTGACATTATCCTGGTCCATTTCTAAAAACAAAATAAGAAACGAAATAAGCAAAATATAAAAGGGACATTTAAGCTATATACGATTCTTACCAGATCATTGTCGCTAAGTGTTAGCCGCTGAGTGAGATTTTTATTTTCACTCGCCAACTCCTTTGCCTGCTTCGTGGCGCCCTTGGAAAGTTGGCTGGTCCAGGTCTAAAAGAAATAACTCTACATGTACGCTCGAGTGACAAAAATGACAAATGGCGTTTGCATACCAAATTTGAAGATGAGTGGGCCAAGGACTCTTTTAGAGTGCCAATTTCTTCGGAGAGATTGGCAATGGTGCCCCGCAACCTCTTGATCTCCAAGCTCTTGTCCTCGGTCACGGTTTTGGCCATTTCCGTGACCCTCCTGAACATGCCCTGAAACAGAGCCGCCGTCTTGGACACAAACCACATTGAGATCTGCGACATGTCGTAGATCGCATTGGACTTGTCCAGCTTCCAGGTCTCCATCTAGATGAGACAAGAACACGCGATAAATGACACACTCTGTGAAATAGTTATTCGATTCGCTACTTACGGCTGCCCTGAACTTTCTGGCCATCTTGACTTGAAGCTCCTGCCATCCCCTTTTGAGCTCGACTCGCAGCAGAGAGTCTTCTTCTTTGTCAGCCATGTATTGGCTACACAAAAACTCGAGTGACATCACCTTTTGTTGGCTCTGACCCTCAATCACGCCGTATTGCAGAATTAAATCATTCTGCAACATTACCAGCCACTTGGTGTACGTGGCCTCGGCGCGAAGGTCGGCGAGTTTCCGTCTTTGCATAGCCTTTGTCCACCGGTCTTGGCCCATGTCAACTTTCTTTTCTTTCGAGGAAAGCTTGACACTTCTATAATTGGCCGCCTTGGCGCTCTCGCGTCGTTCTTCAACTGACTTTTTTTTCTCGGCTTGGAAAAGGTCTTTGGCCAAGTCGAGAGCCTCAACCTCGATCTCGAGTGCTCGCTCTCTTTCGTGTAGGCGGGTAACGTTTATCTCGAGTTGGCCACGCCCCACGCTTAGCAAATGCCACGCCTTCTCGGTAAATTCCATGATCGTGGCATTGATAGCCGAGTGGAGAGTGGCATTAAAAAATGACAACTGAGGAGCAACCAGAGAGTTGAGAAGCTCTACGTTGTCCGTCTCCTGTTCGAACTCTTGAAACAGTTGGTCTTGTTTCCGTTCGATCCCGTCCAATCTGCCTTGGAATTTCACATCAAGGACGCCAAACAGCTCGAGGACGTAGTTGGCCAGGGATGATTGCCCAACGGACACGCCCTTTGTCAACTCCGCAAACTCCTTTTGCGTTTTTGCCTCCCTGGCCTCGCACACGTCCGACTTCTTGAGGTAGCTGTTGAAATCCCGAAGATACTTTTCGAGGGCCTCTTCGAACCGAGTCATTCCGACGCTGTTTTCCTTAAAATAACCGTCTAACATGGCTTTCAGGTAGACGTAATCATTCGGGAAAACCAGCAACTCTCGACCTGGCAAAGTGATCTGTACCTCTTCCTTCTCTTCTTCCTCTTCCTCGGGGATGGGTAGCTCTGTCGGAGGAGTGGTTGCGGGGACGGCTGCGGTCGCGGCTGCGGGAACGGCGATCTCTCGATCTTCTTCTTCTTCTACCTCTTTCTCTTCCTCTTCCTCTTCCTTCTCCTCCTCCTCGGGGATGGGGAGCTCTGTCGGAGGAGCGGCTGCGGTCGCGGCTGCGGGAACGACGAACTCTTTCTCGTCTTCTTCTTTCTCCTCTTCCTCCTTCTCCTCTTCTGGCTCTTTGACGGGCGGCAACAACTCGTCAAAGTCCAGTGGTTTGTCCATTCTAGACATTGCTTCGGCCATTTCTTGTTTGTCCGTGAGATTACCCGAAGGCACATCGGACTCTTCCTCACTAAAAGACTCTTCGTAGTTATCCCAATAATCACCGTCGTCGTCGACGGGATAACACACGGCGAGTGCCGCCAACACCAGACAACAGATAACTACAACGCCGCACCTCATTTTTGTATTGTAAAATAAAAAGATTGAAATTACTTAGTGAAATCACGAGATCACAATCACGCACTAAACTAGACGAAACTCGAGAGAACAATGGGAAGATTTGATTTAAAATGTACTCCCCCTCTCTTTTAGGATAGTCTTACTCGTGCAAAACTAGCTTTAACCGTGCTCTCATTCATTCATTCCTTTGCTGCATTCCTCTGCTGCATTAATTTATTCATTCATTTTCACACCTTTCTTTTTGTACAGACTGCGCGCGAATAAAAAGTTAAACACGATAAGATGAAAACCAATTTGAAAGTAAACTATTAAATAAAAACCACGCACATATAAATTAAAACAGCGCATATCAATTAAAATCACATCACAATTATTCATTTTCAGATTCCGTTTCGGCGAGATCGGTAACGGCGAGTGCTCGATTCCGGATGGAGCCGCTCACTCCCATCAGGGTAGACGGCGTGACGGGGAACCCCGACACGGAGGTCATGGCCAGAGACAGACAGGCTGCGATGTTTTCTTGGTTAGGCACCATTTGACCCATGGCATTCAGTGCTCGTCTCGGGGCAGCCGGCTCTTCTTCGGGCGCGACCCGTAGAGCTTCAGGCACGACCTCGATCTCCACTTCAACGCAGCGAGGGGCCCGCTCATCGTCGCCACTAGTGGAATGCTGCTGCTGCTGCCGCCGTTGCTGCCGCAACACTCGGCTTCTCCGCTCTTGATCTTTCGACTTCTTGATGGATCCTCCGCAGATGCAATTGACAATGATCAAGATGAAGGTCACGGACATTGCCAATAATGCGATACAAATTTGGAGAGAACCCATGCACGCGCGAACGAAGGCATAAATGCTGGCCCAGATTGTTTTCCGGTGCCCATCAACCCATCTCTTCACAATGTGCATTATCACCACATCTCGCTTACTCGGGGGAAATGGCCAATCGTCGTCGTCGTCGCCAAGATTGCCCGGGTCAGGCTCCTCGCCACTCACCGCTTCGATCTCTCGGTCGGTGTTGACCTCTTCCGCCGCCTCTTTTAATTGTTTCTCCGCCAGAGAATGCAAAGAAGTCGAAGAAGCGGAAGCAATGGGAAGAGTCGACGGAGGAAGAGGAAGAGGAAGAGGAGGACATTCGGATTGAGAAGGTGATGAGAGAGGACAAGGAGGACAGTCCAGTGGCGGAGCTGTTGAAGCCGGAGGACAGGTCAATGACGGGCACATGGGACAGGTCAGAGACGGACACGTCGGACACGAGGGGCACACGGGCGGAGGAGTCCGAGTCGGAGCCGGAGACGATGTCGTCTTTTCCCTCTCTTCCAGGGTCAGCATCAGTTGTTCTCCGAATAGAGAGTCCCTTTTCAAGCGTAGACTCGCTACTGACATTATTCGAAGCTGCTCCTCATTCATGTCCTCTAGAATTGCAAGGGCGAGACTGTGACCAGGCGAAGAA
Organism: Herpochondria borealis; assembly: GCA_032274145.1. Classification (NCBI taxonomy): domain Eukaryota; phylum Rhodophyta; class Florideophyceae; order Ceramiales; family Ceramiaceae; genus Herpochondria; species Herpochondria borealis. Next base: position 1,593 of record JAVCKV010544999.1, on the reverse strand, counting down.
CGAGTGGTAACCGGGTCGGAAGGAAGAACTTCTCGGTCACATGGAACGTCCTTGTTAGGAGCACATCTTATCGGAAGTCGGGGATTGTCAGCGACAATACGGTACTGTCCAGCCACTAAATCCTTTTTGTACGATTCAACCATGACGCAACTTCCTTCTAGAATATCAGACTCCCGATCACGAGCTTCTCGGAGGCAAATGTTCTTGGGGAGATACACGAACGAAAGCCGAAGGAAGCATTCTAACGGATGGAGTCCAAATTGAATCACGGCTAGATTGTAGCAGTAGCCGACGGCGACCGTGATTGGCAGCTCCTTCCCAGCCTGAGAGACTGCCTCCACGAGCAGCGGGTCAAACTTTGCCGTGTCCGGATGCGTTTGACCCAAAAGAACGGAGAGGGTAGGAAATTCCGTACTTGACGGCATCCATTGGTCACTGGCATTGCTAAGGGCAATTAGAAATAGGCACAAAAACCACACGCTCGCCATCTTGACAACCAGCACGCAATCTAAATGACAAACATTCACATTCGTTTGTTGTTTGTGTTTGCATAATTTGTGTACAAATGGTTTTCATCATGGTTTCTAGTAGTTTAATTCTAACTCTGAATACGCGGGAGGCAAATCCAATTTTAGTTTGTTTCTTTTTAATCCGTCGTTCAAATATTTGTGCACGTATTCATTAACCAGGAAATGTGTTCCTGTATTCTCGTACGGCTTTGTTTTAGAATAGTATTTGTGACCCATAAGCTCATATTGCGACATTACTTGAAAAATGCCTCTACAGCAAAAATATAACCAGATGAGGACCAAAATGAAAGGCCAGATTGAACCATTGGCCCATTTGGTATACTTGGCCGCCTCCTTCGCGCAGATAATTAGCAAAGACACGCAGATGAGATGCCATATTATCCATCCTGGCATCCACGATCGATTCCACGCTAATAACGCGTGTCTAGTTATAATGTCAAATGCTAAACCAGTGCCAACGAGTATGGCACATGCCAAGGTAGAGTACATTGTAGATTCGTAATACTCGGGTAGATCTTCCATAGAATACGCATATGCCACTAGCTCAACTACAAAAAGACAAACTAGCAAGCTCGCGACTAGCATTTTAAGTCCTATATTAATATCAAGTACCTCGAGTGTAGCCAACGAATGTTTTTTTAATCGGACGTGGCGACCGACAAACTGAACCACGCCCACCAAATGAAGTTTCTGAGTATTTCCAGACATGATGCAAACGCGTCGGTGTATAATTTTATACTGACTTTGTAAACCGAGTTAATATTTGTTTTATACGCAAATGAGTTTTTCAGTTATTTTGTATTCTTGTATTTTTTTTGTATATTTCTCGTATTTTTTTTTGTATATTTCTCATTCATTGGCCGTAGCAGAGCCAGAATTCCGGGTCAAATCCGTCTGGCCACGTGAGGCCGTCTTCGTACCACCTCCGGCAGTAGAACACGCCGATGGTGAGTACGTCGAAGTTCACCCGCTGTTCCAGAAACAGCATATGGGCCCTGGGAACCCATCCCATTCCCTCGCTCCCCCAGATGCTATGAGCCGTTCGATAAAAAGACTGAAAATG
>JAVCKV010544888.1:0-11155 GCA_032274145.1 Herpochondria borealis | reverse complement strand
AAAATGCATTAATCCCACTTTTTTTAAGCATTTTGTCCGAATCAACAAATCTGTTGCGCTTTGATTTTTCAGGTTTCCAATTCCAATAAATTGACAGCGAATCACCAACCACACACACTATGGAGCAAGATTTTATAATCAAGATAATCGTTTTAGCACTTTATGTAGGCGTTTTATTTCTCATTGGAATTCTGGCTTCTCGAAGAGTCAAGAGCATGAGTGATTATTATGTTGGCGGAAAAAACATGGGATTTTGGGCCGTTGCCTTTTCGGCAAGAGCGACGGGCGAATCGGGTTGGTTGTTGATTGGACTGACTGGAATGGGAGCTATGGCAGGATACTCTGGTTATTGGGTGGTTGTGGGAGAGCTACTTGGAGTCGTTGTTTCTTGGCAATTTATGGCCAAACGATTTAAAAAAAGGTCGGACAGTTACGGAGCGATTACCATTCCCGATTATCTTGAAAGCCACTTTAAATCAGCGACCAATACCCTTCGAATTCTAGCGGCCTCTATACTGGTTATTTTTATTGTCATTTATGTGGCTTCGCAAATAGACGTGACAGGCGTTGCCTTTGAATCTATGCTTGGGATTGACTATAAATTAGGCGCATTGATCGGGTTCTTTATTGTGCTTTCCTATATTTTTATTGGAGGTTTTGTTGCGGCCGTTTGGTCTGATTTATTTCAAGGATTACTGATGTTTTTTGGCTTGATTTTATTGCCTATTGTAGTTTGGTTTTCTATGGATCACGGCACTGGGGTGACAGAAGGATTGAACGCTATAGACCCAACTTTGACGCAGATCATGGGAAGAAGTGACGACCCGTGGATGAACCTGTTTACTATCCTAGGTTTCTCCATGATTGGACTAGGTTTTTTGGGTTCTCCACAAGTATACGTTCGCTTTATGTCTATCAAAGATGAAAGTGAAATAGACAAAGGGAAATGGGTCGCTGCTGCCTTTACCTTATTGACAGATTCAGCAGCTGTATCTATTGGAATTTTGGCTCGTATCTATTTTACTAGTGAAGGACAAGATCCAGAAGCAATTTTAGGAAATAATGGCGAAGATGTCTTGGGTATGATTACCGAAAGCTTCTTGCCGACCTTATTAGTGGCTGTCTTTATTGCCATTGTTTTATCAGCGATCATGTCTACCATTGATTCTCTTTTAATCTTAGCTTCAAGTGCCATTACACGAGATTTCTATCAGAAAATATTCCGCCCAGATTTGAAGGACGAAGACCTCACTAATTTTTCTAGAACGGCAACGATCATCATGGCATTTACAGCCTTAATTATTGCTATGATCATGAATTATGTATCGCCTGATCGACAAGTGTTTTGGGTTATCATTTTTGGCTGGTCGGGAATTGCCGCTACCTTTTGTCCAGTGGTTATTCTCACGCTCTTTTGGAAGGGCTATTCAGAAAAAGGGGCCATTGCTTCTATGATTACAGGCTTTGTGTCGGTCATACTTTTCAATTTTGTCTTTAAAGAAATGGCTGATATTGGACCTTATTTTGTAGCTTTGGATGTCCTTGCGCCCTCCTTTGCAGTAGCGATGCTGGTTGGATTTATTGTTTCAAAAATGTATCCTCCAAGAGCTGAGGCCATAGAAATGATTGAGGAAATTGACGCTCAAAAAGATAAAGAAATTAATGCTCATTTAATACCAAAAAAGGATTAATAAAAATGCCTACTCCACACCAATTTATTACAGAAGAAGAAGCGATTCGCCTTTTTGATATCACAGAATACGAACTTATAGGGGCGGTGCCTTTTAATGAGATTGTAGTGCTAGAAGGCGATACCGTCCTTGAGGGCGATTTGAGCAATACGTCTATCAATACGCTTGTGTTTGATGGTCAAAGAACAAGCTCTCGAGAATTGTTTATTATCAATGGTAACCTTACGATAAAAGGGAATTTAGATATAAAAGATGAAGCTTGTCCTACTTTTTTGATTTTAGGAGATCTGCATTGCGATGTTTTGTACAGCGTAGACGAATTTGTTCAAGTGACAGGAGATGCTCATATAAAATATGCTTTTAATGGAATCTATAATCACGGTGCCATTAAGATAGAAGGAACAACCTATGTGCCCTATGTTTTAAATTCAGATCATCATTCTGATATTACTCCCTGTGACACGGCTGTTCTTATTAATTACCAATCTAATCGGGATGATTTTTTTGACTACCATTATTACAGAGAAGATCTTATTGATCTTTGTGTCGCTGAAGTGTTTCAGCTAGAGGAAGAAGCTTACAAAAACTTAAACGAAGAGCAGAAAGAATACACGGATTTTGAGCCAAGTATTTTTATTGATCTTCTAAAAGCGGGTACCTCTCCTTTTAGAATAGGTGGTAGATCAAAGCAAGAACAGCTAATCGATAGTATCGAAGAAATGGGGAAGAATGGCGCAACAGCAGATGGAAGCAAAAAGCTGGACTTAAAGGATAGAAAATTAAAAGCACTCCCGCTGGCTCTTTTTCAAATTAAAGATTTGGAAACTTTAATTCTTGAAAAAAATAGCTTCAATTCCTTAGCCGAAGATCTTGGCAACCTTGTTCATCTAAAAGTATTAAACTTAAGAGAAACTGGTATAGAAACGCTGCCAAATCGTATCGCTGACTTACAAAATTTGGAAGTCTTAAACTTAGGTTATTGCAGGGATTTAAAAAGTCTTCCTGAGAGCATTGGAAATTTAAAAAGCTTAAAAAAGTTGGTGCTTTCTCAGTTCACAGGAGAAGTACCTGAGAGCGTCTCAAAGCTTACACAATTAGAAGAACTGGTGCTACTTTATGTTCGGGTCTTGGAGGATGGCAAAATAGTTGGTCTTCCTGATTGGGTGTTTAAATTTAGAGGGCTGCAAAGAATACATTATAAGATGGAGGATCTTACAGAGAAAGATTTTAATAGATTGTTGGACTTGAATCCAGGGGTGGATATTGTTTATTAGCCTCTTATAATAATAGTGTTAATCAGCCTTTTTTTATTGTGATGAAACGACTCAAAGTAACTCTTGTTTTACGCTCTCCCCTTTCGCTGTTTGGTCTTTTTTATTAAAGTTGTTATTTTTTAATGCGTTTTTTATAATATTTGTCTATATTTGTTCTATGGTTTGGTATAATCTGTTATTTAGGATGTTCCTATTCCTTTTTTTTGAGTATTAATATTAATACTCCATTTCAACTCAAAGCGTAAGTTAGCTGTTCAAAAATAAGAGCATATTTAATACTTTTTTTTACATCAACATATATTTATTTAAATAATAAAATAAAACACACTTTAATATAAGCATTAATCGTATTTATTAAAAACACCAAATCTATTCCCCATGAAAATTCAAATTATTATTATCTTAATTTTATACCTTATAAATAGCTTATCAGCCACCCCGCTTGATCCAATTGTTGTAAGCGAACAAAATTTTAAATTAACAGGAAAAAAAGATTTTTATTTTGGCTTTGCAAAAGGGGATCAAATACTTATCAGCATAGAAGTTGTCAAAGGCAAAAACATTAAAGAATTTATAGTAGAGGAATATCCTTCTACCCTATAATTTGAGTACAGGGAATAGCGTCTTGGCTTATGCTCCCAAGGAATTAAAATCTTTTAAAGATCCCATTTATACTAAACGCACAATTCCTGTGATCGTAAAATAAAACTAAGAATTCCTAATTTCAATTCTTGGATTTGGCTCTTAAGAGAAGCAGGTATTGGAGTGAAACTATAGTTCAATCGCAATTTAAGAAAGCAATAATTCTCGATGAAATTTCAGAAGAATCATTTTTTTCTTAAACACATATAAAAAACAAGTATAATTTATATTAAATAACACATTAATCAATAATTAATTTATAAAATCAAATTAAACCATGAAAAATCTACTTTACGCCTTATTATCCTTGCTATTGATGACAATTACGTTTAGTTCTTGTCGAAAAGATCCTGCCATCACTGACCCCTGTTTCAACATTACTTGTTTTAATGGAGGGACTTGCGCCAATGGTCTTTGCAACTGCCCGACAGGTTATAGTGGCTCCGATTGTTCGATAGCTTTGGTACCTGTTTCGATGACCATTACTAGGATTGATCTTACTAATTATCCTACCATTCAATCCAATGGAGCTGGCTGGGATATTTCAGATGGAGCAGACCCTTTTGTTACGTTTAATTTAGGTACGAGTTCCAACCAAAATGACTATTCTTCTGGGACTTATACTAACGTAACAGGGCAAGATTTAGCCTATACCAATGGCTTACCAATTACCATTCCCAATCTTAGCTCTAATTGGGTTTTGGGTCTATGGGATTATGATGCTCTTAGTAATAATGATTTTATGACAGGGGTTTACTTTTCTCCCCTAAATCAAGCTAGTGGATTTCCTTCAAACTTTCAGGTGAATACTTCAGATTTGACCGCTACCTTTTATGTGACTTGGAATTTTTAAACCTCCTAATTGTAATTTACAAAATAAAACCAAATGAAATCAATGATCATCAGAGGAAAAAGCGACGAAGGGAAATCAACGACTATTAGAGCGCTTTGTGAAAGTCTAAATCCTGAGAAGGTTTGGAAGCTTAATATCAACCATCAAAGTTATTCAAAAAGCGAATTAATCCCTGCTTCCGTTTCCGAAATATTTAACAATACATTTGTCATTCAAGTGAATGAAAATCTCCTCTTAGTTTGTGCTGGAGCTCCTACCGAACAGTCTATTAGAATTATGATCTTGATTCAAATCTGTATCGCTATGGATCTAACGATTGATTTTGCAATCGTTTCCATGCGTTCTGTAGAGAGAAAAAAAGGTTTTGATACCCCAGCAGAATTGGAAGCAAAAAGTAAAATAGTTCATCGGGAAAGAATTATAAAAATAGAGGATGAAAATTTTGAAGATACTCTCGAATGGAAAAATAGAATTGAAAGCCTCAGAAATATTATCCTAAGAGCATTGAGGTAACCTTTGCTAAGTAGCTTTCAACGTTAACTTGATAAAATAGCACAAAAGATAGCCTTGCATTCTACTATCTTTTGTGCTTCATTTCTCTTTTGTCCACCTAGCTCCTATTGATACTCTTTTGAATAAACACATTGCCTTTCGGCTCCATAATTTATGCAAAAATAGTACGAACTGTTTATTTTTTTTGGCGTATTAATACATAAGCAATCACCTCAAAACAAATCCCCTATAATGAAAATAAAGTTAAAACATTTAATTTCCAAAGGAAAAACAAAGCAAGCACTTGACTTGCTCCTAAAGACAACTAAAGACGCAGAATTACACCATAAAGTCATTCTCTTATCCGCTAGGTATAAGGATTATGAAGAGGAGAAACATAGTGGAATTTCTTCTTATGACAATGAGAAAATTAGTCTAAGCAAGGTAAATGATAGTTTATTATCAATAATAGATCAACTAGAAGATAGCAAAGTACTTAGTTCTAGCACTAAGGCGCTACTGTCTACCAATACAAAGTACTCCCCATCTAAAATAATAGGTTTCACTATAATAGCTGTATTAATAGGTTTAGCTTATTACAGCAGTCAACATTTCTTTGTAAATAAAACAGCTAGTTCCTTTGCGGTTACCGTATTGGTACATGGAAAATCGGGCAAAGATGACATCATTTTAAAAAACCAAGGTGAGGTTGTTTTAGATATTGGTGGTGATCGAAAAACAGAAACGATTGATATAGATGGAGAAGCAACTTTTAAAGAATTGCCTATTGGATATATTGGCAAAAAAGTATTGGTAAGCATTTCCCATCATCAACCTTATTTTCCTACCCAAAGAAATGCCGAGTATGAACTGAAACCTAATCAGGTAATTTATTTGGAAGTAGTCTTGAAAGGGATGGACCTAATCAAAGGGACAATAATTGATTTTCAAACAGAAATGCCCTTAGATAGTGTTCGAGTAAGTGTCCAAGATATTGCTGCCTATACAAACAATTTTGGATGGTTTGAGTTAGAAATTCCAGAAGAAAAGCAAGCAAAATCTATCCAAGTAAGCTTCTTTAAGGAGGGCTATCAGATGGGGCATTTGAATGATGTTTATCCTCATACCAGAGAAGGTATTGAGCTAGCTCTAAAACGCTATAAAAAATGAAAAAACTAATTTTTTTATCTATAGCAACTTTAAGCGTTTTATTAATTTTGATGCTCTCATTTGCAAATAAACAAGAAGAGGAAAAAAAAGAAGTCTTTACTCCACTTGAAACTTCTTTTTTAAAACAAAGATCAAATACAGTAGGAGATTTTAAATTACCTGGTTGTGTAGTCTTACAGAATAGCAAATTTAAGACAGGAAAAGTTATTTTCCTATCTGGAGCTTCCATCAAATCAGAAAGATGTATTCCTAAAAAGAGTGATCTGTATGGAAAATTCACCTTAATTTTTCCTGACCAACCTGCAGGTAATCAAGTAAAGGTCAATGCCTCAAAAAGTGGTCATGAAGTCGTTAATAATAAAGTACTCGAACAAGCTGCTATACTAGATAGAAAGTCAGATCTAAAAGTAGTGATGTGCAAAGAAGGAGAATTGTACGAAAATCAACTTGCCTATTATGAAATAACAAAAGATGCCTATTTAGATGCTTATAATCAACGAGCAGCTGTTTTACAAAAAGAAGGCAAAGAAAAGGCTGCCCTGATTGCTGTAATGGAAGAAGAATTCAAACAAACAATTACATCTGATGCTCAAGCCAAGGTATTATTATTAGAGCAATTTCAAGCATCTCAAGAGCGAGTCAAAAAATTGGCTAATAGATGGCTGACCATTAACTTAGATGATCAATCGAAAGATTATCAAAAAGCCTATCGTAAATTCTTAGAAAAAGATATTGATGGTGCCTTACAACTATTGGAAGCCGTAGATCTTGAGCAGCGCTTGGAAAATAATGCGAAACAAATCGAAGCCGAAAAAAAACGGACCAAGAAAAGAGACCAAGAAATGAAGCAGGACATTAGTCAGTCTCTATTTCAAGCTCGTCTGTACAAGTTGAAGTATGAATTTGATAAGGCAGGGCAAATGTTTGAACTTGCCATGAAGTATGATGAGGAAAACCCAGCCATTCTATTTGAATACGCTTACCATTTGCAAGGACAGAATGAATTTGATAAATCTCAGTTTTTATATTCAAAAATGTTAGCTAAATACAAGGGTTTAAGTGCTAATAACAGCCGCAATCATGTATCCTATATCACTACACTCTTAGATGATTTAGATAGCTTAAAGGCCGCTAAAAACAATTTTGATGCTGTAACCTTAGAGCATTTTTTGCAATTATCTGTTCTAGCCGACAGTATCTCGAATCTTATTCTCATTGATAAGAAGCATCTTGTTTCAAAAACTCTAGAGGATTTTGATCATGAAAAAGACTATTGGATTTATCGAGCTAGGATCGCTTATGAGGCATCTGACCTTAAATCCTTTGACGAATACTTAAGCAAAGCAGCCTCAATGAGTGGTACTTATCAAATAAGTAGCCTTGAATTTGAAAAGCTCCTACAATATAAAGAGCAATCCAGAGATTTAAAGGGAGTTGATCGTATTGGCAAAATAGCTTTAAAAGAATATCCTAAAAACACTACACTCCTCCTCTTATTGGGAGATTTCTATTTGGATGAAGAAAAATACAACACGGCCATAAAATACTATCAGCAATATTTAACGATTTATAATAAAAATGAAGTCATACACACAAGGGTTGGTTTTTCTTACGAGAAAGCTAAAAATACACCTAAAGCGAAATTTCATTATCAAAGTGCTATAGATTTGGAAGGTTCAGGAGGCCAAGCTTGTGCAAGACTAAGAGAGTTGACGGCTGAAATTATTACTAAAGTAGCTTATTCAGAATGCTGTGATGGAACAATTTCTCCTGCTACTGGTAAAGGCGCTTGTTCTCATCATGGAGGTATCTGTAAAATCATCCCAGAATCTATTATTAAGAAGGAGTATACTATGGACTGTGATTAAGTGGAGGTAAGTTAAGTCATTTTAAATACGTTTTACATGCTTGTAGCATGTCTAAATACTACATATAACGAATAATTTATTTTATTTATTTTAATAAACAATTAAACATATTAATCATGCCAGTAAAGCACAAAGAGGGAGAAGTCCATAAGGGCGCAAAAGGAGGAACCACAGGATGTGGGATTGACACCAAAGATCATTCAGACCATTGGGTCAGTACTCGTGAAAGAATCACTTGTAACAAAAATGGTTGCAAAAATTAACTCTTATTGAAGTTTAGACAAAGAAGTACTGTACAAATGTAAATTAATCATCACTGATGCAGACATCAACTAGACCTAAAAAAAACAGAATAAGCTGTATAAGTAGCTTATTCTGTTGTTGGTATTTTAGGATTTAGTTTAAATTCTTTCAAGGCACTACTTTACCTTTTTCTTTTTCTCTTTTCTCAAATCAAACCGATAGATCAAATCACCTCCAAAGTAGAAGGCAGAATTAAACTCTGGATTCAATCTATTTCTACCATCTCCTGCTAATGGAAAGGTCAATAATTGCGCCCCTATAACATCGCCAGCATTATATAGGCCATATTCTGTGGTGTCAAATCCACCTCGTACTCTAAGAATTAAACTATTATCTAAGAAGCCGTAAGAAGCATACAAAGAAGCACGGATTGATTCTTCTTGGACATAAGCGTCTCTATTATTTTGGAATAAATTGTACGATTTGACGGAGGTCAATAAATCTACCCCCATACTAAAAGCTTTGGTAATAGCATAATTCATATCCATTCTAATAGGCAGTGTAGCATTGATATAGAATTTTTCATTCTTAGAACGATGCCAGACTCCGATAAGCGGCGTAACGGTACTTCCATGATCCTCTGAAGAAACATATAAGCCAAACTTTATTTTCCAAGTCTCCGAAACCTGATACCCTAACAAGGCCAATCCTCCAAATTGAAAATCTTGAAAATCAACTTTCTTGAAATCAGATGCTATTTTCGGTAAAAAAAGATACGTTCCTGACCATTTTTCTGAATGTTGGTGTTTGATCCCCAAGTTGAGACGAGCCATCCACAAGTTGCCAGCATCCGCTCCATTAAATAGTCTTATATTGGTATTCTCAACAGTAAATCCTGTCAAGACCACCAACTCTTCACTTACTCTAATCGGGTAGTACAATTGTAGATTCTGGTTGTACACGCCCGTTTTGAAGTCATCGTCTACATTCCCCATCGTCGTATTATTCGACGTCAACTTTATAATGTCTACATAATCCTGCGCTTGTACTTGTGAAAATAGAAGTGCTAGTATAAGGGTACAAATATTTACTTTCATAATTTTTAATTTAAAGTTGAGGTTCTTTGATGTTATTGTTCTCTGTTTTGTCAGTCTTTTGGTTTATTATAATTGACTACTCTACACGACGATTTTTGAAATTTACCAGAATGGGCTTTTTTTTAATCAGATATTAGATCGTTTCACTTTTAGATATTAGACTCCTATAGCAACTTAATAGGAGTCTAATATCTAAAATCTAAGAGTCAAACGATCTAAAATTAGTCTAAAGCTAGCTCTATTTTAATTTTCACAAAAACCATCGTGTAGAGTAATAATTGACTATACAAATCAGAAGGAGCTGTAAAAAGGGATAAAACCTTCATAATGTGTGTGTATTTTGCCTTTAAATAACTTATGGAATCTATAAGAAATACTTATGCATAAGCTATTACTAAGGCTTCATCTCACTAACAAACGACCTTAAAATTTCTTTTTTAGATGGTTTTAATTTACAAGAAAAATTGTAGCTTTGATTATATGATGGTGGAGAGATCGGAGCTTTTAGGGGGCAGCATATGTCACAAAACCATTCTACAATATAGATTCATAAAACGGTAGTTTCAATACCTCTTAGCTCAGGAGAAATATTTTGCCTACCCAAAATAACGGATAAGGAGTTGATATTTTGAACAATTTTCACACCCCACAAAGGAACAGGAATATGGCTGTATATATTTCAGTAGCAATAATCATTATCATTTTAATTGGAATATTCTTATATTTCAAAGTAAATCAAACATTAGCAAGTAAGCCTACTACCAACGTTTTTCACCATACTTTTGACCCGATAGAAAGCTTTAATGAAGAAAAGCCATACTTTGAGTCACAATCTCCAGCATGGCAAAAAAAAATGCAAGAATATGGAGCAATTCTAGATGCTTCTGATGTAGGGCTCATTGTTTTTTCTCATGGAACATTCGTTGGAGAAGATCCATTAGGTCTAGCACTAATGTTGAAAGCTCTATTCCCTAAAAAAACGCTTCAACAAGCAGCAAAAATCAAGGCATTCAATCATTCTTTTTGGTCTAAAAATTTAAAAGACAAAGCCTACTTCCTTCCCAATTATGTAAGCTTATTTGAAAAGTCTTTACAAAAATCCATTCCTTGCCTTAATTTCACTTGGTCATCAGGAAATCACCATGCAGCAAGGCTTTCAGGAGCCATTCGCCTAATACAGTTAATTAGCTCCAAAAAAGAGGCCTTAGGAAACAAAAGAGTATTACTTATTGGCCATAGTCACGCTGGTCAAATATTTGCTCTTATTTCTCATTTAATATCTAATTCAGAAATAGGATTAGCCTTAAAAAAAATTCTTTTAGAAGAAAAAATCTCCATAGATAAGGATTTAGCCATTCTAAAGGAGATGCCATTAGATTTTGTCTCCTTAGGAACGCCATATTTATATCCATGGTCAGAAACAAACAAATATAAAGTTATTCACTTGATTAACCATAGGAACCATCCCTACTTAGCAGGAACTCATCGAGGTGTCTTTCATACCTTAGATGGAGATTATATACAACAGTGGGGCGTTTCTGGAAGTGACCTCATTGCTAGTACTAAAAAAGAAAGACTGCTCAATAAAAAGCTGTCCCATATTCTGGGGAATACGACCAATATAGTTGCTTGGAGAAAAAATATTTCTTCCCGATTAAGGGTCCCTCCCTATGGTGAAACACATTTAGTTGATTACCTAGATAGCAGTCCAAAAATTCCAAATTGTTTACAAACAGCTTTCGGTCACGGTGTCTATACGGAATATAATGCGATGCTGTTTAATACACATCTCATCTGTGCCGCTCTCTATGGCCCAAAATAGAGC
>JAVCKV010544777.1:0-11157 GCA_032274145.1 Herpochondria borealis | reverse complement strand
TATCAGCCAACTAAAGCAGTAACAAGCCCTCCCTCAAGGAAAACAACACAACACAGCACAATACTCTACACTACAATACGTCTACTACTGTATCATGAAAACAGCAGGAGATCATGTCAAAATCAGTGCTCTCGCAGATCGCGTATTGGACGAAGGAGATGGAGCATTCAATTCTCGCCGGGGTTTTTCCAGTGATGCATCTTCTGTTGTAAACTCTGTCATGGCGAATCCAGACAATGATGGAGGAGATCAGAGTGTTTGGGATGTTGCTTATATCCGAGAAGACTCGTTTCGACGATTGTTTCCGTCCAATGATTTTAATATTGAAAAAGAAGAACAGACAACAGCTGCTGCAGCTGCAGCTACTAGCAAGTACAAGCAACGCCTCAAGCTGGCCAATCCCTTTCGTCGACATCGCATCGTGGCTCCCAAAGCATCCCCGAAACGAGCCATTATTGTACCACCGCCAGCAGCAGCTACGTGTAGAGCAGCTCCAAAAGAGAGATTTGCAAAATCAGCAGACGATGGTGGTGACACAATCGCCACGGCGAGTATGATTGGATCAGTCGGTCAGCAACGTCCAACTGCACGATCCAACTCGATTCGTTCGGTTCGAACGACACGCAACAATGCAGACGGAACATCCCTCTTGAAGAAACAGAATGCGAAAGTATTCAATCGAGGTTCTGCCGCAGAAGACGTGTTGGCACTCTCGATTCGATCGGAAGATGACGATGAAACGGTTGCCTCGGACATTCGTCATGCCATGTACCAAGCGCGTCCTGAACGACGCGTCTCGGATATTACAACTGGAACACGAGACAACATGTATGAGAATCCACAGTATCGACAACAGGATCTATTTCATCCTAATTTTTTGATGCAGCCAATGGAAGAAGAAGATGAAGCTGACATTACTCCATCGGAATTTTTTGGTGTGAAGGATAAAAAGAAAGCAGCAGCAAAGCCTCGTCCTTCTCAGTATGCAGATTCAGAAGGGAATAAGAATAACGGATCATCGAGCTTGTTCTTACAGGATGAGTCGTCTGGAAGTTTCTTTGATGCTCATCGTGAGTACTTCAAGGACATGGAATCATCTGAATTCCTCGTTTACGAACGAAGCAACCACACACTGGTGTCTGCTCAAGAACCATCTCGAGGATTTTCAAACCATGCCTTGGTGGTGACGGGAGAAGAACGATACTTTTCATCTCGTCCCTTGGAGGAAGATTCAGATGATGAACCAGAGGGATCGGATTTTTTTGCAGATTTCAAGCAACCAATAGTACATGACGACGACGACGACGACGACGACGAATGTTCCATCAACACTGACGATGCCCTAGAGGTCTTGTCGGTGGCCTCAGATCCAGCAGCAGGTCAAGACATTTCATTTGATCCAATCGTGACGGAATCCTTTCATGCAAGTTTCCCCGCCCCCACGAAACGTCGATTTTCACCACCTCCTGTAGGACTCTTTACATCTCGACGACGACGACCCGTCAAGACGACAGTCAGTCATCGACCTCCCGGCGCAGCAATGATGCCCAAACCACAAAATGTCAAACGACGAGCTGCAACGTGTCCACGTTTGTCCAATGATGAAGCGACCGGCATGGCACCTGCTGTTGTTGATCGAACTGCCATGTCACCAGGACAACGCTATGGATTCGAGTTTGAAGAAGCAGCACTGGGACCTGCTACTACTGAGCATTCCGCAGAGCTGATGGCCTATTGGAATAATTCGTCCGAATTTGCCGTTGCCAACACCTCGATGGAGTCGCTCAGCAATCATAATACGAGCAGTAATAGTTCCTTCGAGGCTGACGACAAAAGACAGTCGTCTTCCAACAAGAAGAAGCCCGCAAGAGCAAGTACACCAGATCTAATTGTTTCTCCCCCCCAAAAGGGCATCCGGCAGCAGCGAACCATCAGACCACCCTACGAACCACCAAAATCGTGCAATCAATTGAATTGCGGTGGTTTGCGCGAGGACAAGTTGATGCAACGCGCCAAAACGACTGGGACTGTTGTTGGTAGTAGTACTACTACTACTAGACAAAGAGATGTCGTCGTCAGCAGCAAAAAGGTGGTACCGTCGCGTCGAGTCAGCAAAGGAGACATGATGAATTTTCCAGTGTGAATGGTTGCGAGTGCTGGGGAACAAAATTGGGCCTCCAGAGCGTTGTCTACTAGGATGATGCATGTGTCATTAGATTTCAAACAAGATAGTACGTATCATAGATAAGTGGTTGTATAACAGACTATTACATGCAAATCTTGGGAAGTGTATATCTAGACTACTACTTCTTGGGAGCAAGACTAAAGGGAAGAATCGCGTTGCGGAGAACGGTCGCGTGAAGGTCGTCCAAGGAGTGGATCTGATCAGGAAAGCTGCGAAGCGCCCAAAGACACCAAAAGCGCCATTCGGGCCAGCTCAGTTCACCATTGTCATCCAAGTCAATAGCATCCAACACGAAACGCGTGCGTGGGCAAGAGAAGCAACCAAAGAAGGGTTGAAGGAAGGCATGATAGAAGGCCGAGTACTCCATCACCAGGTTCGATGGGTCCTGACAGTAGTCAGCAAAGCAGTGCTCTGCCTGCGCCAAGAGATCAATATTCTTTTGAACCGTGAGCTCACTGTCGGACATGGTTTCCAACATGCAAGCTGGGATAGTTCCATACTCTGAATCCCAAAGTTTGGCCAAGCCAACGGGAGAAGAGTGCTCGAGCTCAATGTTGGCCTCTAGCTCGCTCTTGATGCGAGCCAAGAGCTTGCCACCTGCTTCCTCGGTAAAGAGCGGGTTCTCGCCAAAGCATTGGACCAAACGTCTCTGAACGAGGCCAGGAGATGCCAAGGTTGAGATGCGAATGGGTGGATCAGTGATGCCCAAGAAGGAGGCAAGGTTGAAGTGATCGACATCATCTACAATGCCATCTCCATCTTTGTCGGCGCTTGGATCAAGAGACCCACCAGCAATACCTCCAAATCCAAAGACGCTTTCGACAGCACGTGGTCCATAGACCAACTGACGATCATTGACCGGACGATTCGTAACAGTCTCGGCCACAGTCCTAGCTGCAACCGCCAGGTTTTGGGTGCTGTAACGTGTCACAACGTCCCTGTTTCCGAAACGCGCCAAGTTGGCCAGTGTGACAGAAGAGCAAGCATGACCCATGGCAGCTCCGTCTTCAGAAAGACTGCACCATATGCCATCTGCACCACAAGCCAAGCAATCGAGGACAACTGCGTCGGCTAGTCCCCACTGACGATGAACGTGCGTCAAGAGAACACCATCCACTTTCTCGTCATCTTGTTGAAACTTGCTGTCCCAACCGTTCTCGTCCATGATTTTGCGTATTGCAGCCGTCCAGGCTCCCATCTCTTCGGGGAAGTACTCTCCCATGGGTTCCTCGTACAGCAACCCAGCTGGACGAATGGCTGGGTCCATGAGGGCAAGGGCCTCGACAAAGGCAATGACGCGTTCGGGGCATTCAATCATGGCGACTGGAAAGTCGCGTCTGGAGAGATGAAATACAAGATTGTGAATACTTCTAGTTGGTATGTCAGTAGAGTAGCGGAACAACACACCAAGGAACTTACAGGTTCACCATGTTCAAACGGCTCTCGCCAAAGCTAGGCAAATTGTCGTTCGACCAAGTCAAGAGATACTGGAACATGTCCATACACTTGGCTAAGGGAAAGTCGCCGTCCCAGTCAACCGACTTGTCGGCCAAGTCTATTTCAATCACAGCATTTGGGATACCGTACGTCTTCATCTTTTGTAGTCCAATGGGAATATGCTCGGGACCAAACATCATTTTTCCGTTGACGACAGAGTCAGTATCCTCGGTAAACGCATAACGCGTAGCCATGTCGCCACCTCTGGCCATCACATTCTCACAAAAGGCATCGTCCACGCGACGCTGGGACGAAAATGCAGCAACGATTTGGTGCTTGAATCCACAGGATTCGACAGAGTCAAGAATCTTGGTCTTGTCCTCGAGAGAGTGGCCAACGACCTGACCGACCGTGCTTTCACGAAGAGAGTTATCCAGGACCATTACCTTCACATTGCGAAGCTTGGCTCGTTTAGAGCGGTTCACACCGTCCTCCTCCTGAAGGGCGGCGCGAAGTGCAGCGATTTCACGACGAGCTTCGTTGAGATCAGACACATCGCTGGCGTCGACAGGTTTGTCGTGAAGAGTTGGGAGTTTCTGGCGGTCAACGTACATGCTGGATCGGCTAGGTTGGGAACGGCTATTGAAGTGGTGATCTTTGGCGAGGGAAAGTATTTGTAAGATACCAGGAGCAATCCAGAACTAGCAGATTGGCAAGATCACGTCTCCCGTCAGGTCGCTCTGAATTGTGAGCTTTTACAACAGCCCTGACAATCCGTCACTCAGAGAATAGGAGAGCTTGATTTGTCCTTAGTCTGGACAAATTGGTCCATGTTTTGTAAATACTGTCGTCTCATTCCTTCTGTTACACTCGGTATTGCACCATTCTTCAACACGACCTTAAAATTGTGGTTCCCATTGTACATAGGCATCACGAGAAGATACGCCGTCGAGCAATCTCAGTCGCATCGATGCCCCTTGCAATCACCAAGATACAGTACAATCTTGCTTGGTCGGCTTGGCCTAATGAGAAGAGAGTCGTCTGTGTAACTGATGTGCAATACACTCAACACATTGAAGCACGTCTGTCTTGTTGGCAGTAGAACAGGTCCGTGATATTCCATCAAGATCAGATCGCAGATCTTGGATGAACATCCATTCAAATATTCTAGTGGAAAACTTTAGCGCAGCCTACTAGCAGGGGTGGTGAGTAAGACTCATCGGTATGATAGCCATATCATGTTGGCTTTGGTTGGCTCGTGAGGTTAACTCAGATCATGCTGCGAGATCTGGATATGCTTAGATAGATGGCGCAACCCAGAAAGAATGGCTGCACACGAAGGATAGACCAGCCAGCACGTATGCCCCATCTGGGCGTCCTTCTAAACGGCAGCAGCTTTATATTTTGAAGACATCACGGTGATCCCAGCAACCTCAATCGCATCTAATCCATGCCGATTGCAATCGCGACGATACAACCCTCGCTTGGTCGCATTATCTGTGGTTGGAATGCACTGTGTAACTGATGAACGTGTACTGAACGCGTTTGAAGCGCGCCGTCTTGTGGGGTCCATGATATTCCATCAAGAACGCAGCTCTTGGACGCGCCACCCTGTCAAAGGGACTATGGTGGCCACCTTAAAAAGCGCAGCTCGGTTATATGGCCGAGACGGCGAGCAAGAATCATCAATAGGCCTCGTGGTTTGATGACACTACACTCCAGACTCGGGTTTAAGAACCAACACGAGTGAAGGCAAGCTGACAGAAGAAGTTCTTAAGGAGTTCTGCCAAGTGGGAGACCTGCAAGCCCTTGGTCTCGTGTTTGCTGTGCTCCTCCTCACATCTCTCGCAGATGGACCAACTTCCAAGATCCCGTAACAGGCGACGACACACTTCAAACCGATATCTTCGAGAAAGATATCTTACAATTTCGCGAGTATGTTGACGCAGAAGATATTCAATATGTGGGACAAAGTTGTGGACATGATGGATGCCATGCGTGGGTGGGAGCTATTGAGTGTCTGTGTTTTGCCAGCGAGTCGGTACAGGACGGTAGGATGAAGGTTGCCAAAGCATTGCTGGATTGATGATTCAACATTAGATTATGTTCTTGATTAGATATGCCATTCTGTTATTTTGCAGTATTCCGCTCCGTCAAGTACATACAGTACGGCAAATCTGTTCTTTTTCCTCGTTTTGAGTTTCGGATTTTCAAGGTTTCAGGTTGGAGAACCGAATGGTAGCTCAAGCTTTTAGGGGAACCAACAACTTTGAGAACTTACCACAAGCAAACTCCTTCTATTGCCACAAGTCTTCAAAATGAAGATCCGTTTGAAGTGTAATCTCCAAGCCGACACGGCGTTTCCGGTAGCAGAGTTACGGGAGATGTTCCAACGGTCGCCAAACGTCAGAGGTTACTGCCTCAACCTTGCCTTTTACAATGCGAGTGCAGATTGGTTGCGTGCTACTGCCATTGTAACGGGAGACAGCGGGCAGTTCTCTATTTATGAAGACCACGAGGGTCGGCTTAACCTCGCCATTATGATCCACAGTGTGGGTGGCCGTGAGCGCTTTCTTGACGATGTAGGGTTGCTAAGAGGGATCCTGCTAGAGAGTGGAGGAATTCGTTCAATCGACAAGGTCCATGTGTCTGCCTCTAGTTGTTGCGATGACCTCGTTGCCGAAGCCATTGCTACGTTTCAAAACGACCGTGCGCGCAAGCACGGTATGAGAGTGTTCCTTAGTGACCGAGATGGCGATGCAGATACAGGTGTCCTCGCTAGAATTGTGGACAGTTGTTTTACAGACACAGGTGTTGGAGCCAGTGATGGAGTTAATTTCAGGTGGTCCTCCAAGGCCATGCTGATTCATCGCAACATCCTACAGAGACTGGCCAGTAAGTGTGAGATCCTTCACCTATTCGCGTCTGGTACGAGCAGCATGTGCGGTGACACTCTCGTTCTGGTCGCAGAGGCCATTCAGAACAACCAGAGCTCCCCACTTCGCTTCCTCACTCTTGGAACGGTCCCTGCCACCGCCGCGTCTGATGCATTATTGGCTGATATCATCGTTGCATGTAATGGTACAAATGTTGATAAGATCCAAATTAACTTCGACTCGCCTGAATGGATTGCTGCAGAGGTGGCACGAGCTATGAAAGAAAAGAACTTCACCCTTGATTGTGTTTCTTTATTCCCAGAGCCCGAAGACCTCAGGTATAACGGCGGATGTCCATGGAAAGATGACGACGAAGCCAAGAAGAAGTGGTCAAAGCAGAAAAGGTGGACTTTAGAGGTTGGTTTTGCGGAGGCGCTGAACAGTAACGGAAGAGGAGCAATGCGTGGCGCGGCGATTCCTGCCGACGTTCTTCTTTCATTCGTTGTGGTTGCCTCCCGTAAAGAGGGCCGTCGACATGGGCGCTATCTATATCCGATCCTACTAGAGACAGTTCCTGGTTGGATAGGATACTTGGTCGGAGCAGAAGGAGGCTGCGCCGCAGTCGCAGACGACCAGCAGGATGCAAACTTTGACGGCGTGGACAGCCACAATAAGGTGATTCAGAAGTGTCGAGCTAAACTCATGAAACAAACGAGTGGGTGGTGGTAGCAGACATCAGTCCAAAGTCAACCAGTGAAAACAGTCGTGGTGACAATACAGCTCTCCATTAGCAGTTAAGCCATAGCGAAAGGCATCGAGTTGTTAGTACTGAAAGTGATGCGCACGAGCTTACGAGGGTCTTTCTGTACGCCGCCACCTGCGGTTTTACCGCTGTGTGTGGGTTCGCTCTCCCGGTATAAGTCCTCCACCGTTGCTTGCATCCTCTCACAAATTCGTCCGTTTTGGTCCGTGCGACTGGAGGTTTCGATCAGCTACGTATAGCGTTGTGGGCGTCAAGGTATCACGTCGAGGTATCACGTGTACTTGACGTTCTATCCACTTCAGGCGAGCCACAACAAGAATTGTTGTAAACTATTTATATTTTTATTTTGACCCCTGTTCACCATGATTGATTCTCACAAATACTATGCAAACCACAAGCTACTACTATCTACTTTCCCATTCTCGAACAGGAGGTTGAGAGAAGCAAACGCAAGCGATTTGCTCCTTTCCTTCCTACTCAGTCGCCTTGGTTTCGGCAGTCGGAGGCATTGCCTCCGCTGGCGCAGGAACGACTGCAGGAGCAGGAACAACAGCAGGGGCAGGAACGACTACAGGGGCAACTTCAATGGCAGGAGCAACGTCTCTCACCACCGCAGGCTTTGGTTCGTCCTCTTCAGCATCCGAAATATAGTTTGATCTCTTGGCTGCCTTGAAGAGTGCAGACTCTGGTTCTTCCCAGTTATAAGCAAAGAGAGCACACATAGAAAGAAATCCAGTTTAGACGACTCATAGTTGTGAGAAAGAAGAGCAAGCTGGCCCAGCTTACTAGAGCGAGTGCTCCCTACCCAACATTACAGTTCGTAGCCAAGTTTTTGATATCACGAATACTCTCACAACTCTAAACGAAATACCTCGCCCCATCAAGCCAAACAGAAGCATGAGGTGAGGAGAATCAATCTCCACGAGAGTCCAGAGGCCACCGTGATCTTCGACGCAGCAGCCTTCTCTCGAGTCGATCTAGACCACTTCTCTCATCTCCTAGAATTGGCGTCAACAAGGTATGCGTACTCTAGTACGAGAGTCTGCCTCTAGAGGCTGTGGCCTACTGTTTGGTCATACACTAAAGCATCTGCAACTCCGCCGCGTACCTGTAACATGTCACAGTTTGTCTGTTTCTTGGTCATTTAAAACGGAGGCGGCGGTCTTACATATTACGTATTGGTTACCAAGAGCTAAGTACTGTGGTCGGCCCAAGAAAAATAGTGACGACTCAAGCTACATGATGTATCGCACGCTGCTGCTGTCTGAAAAATGGGCCGGTAGACAGTAGAAGAGATAAATGAATAAGGATCGAGTTTTCGAAATTTCAGGCGGTGCCGTTGAGTGATTTGAATTTGTGGTTGGACAAAAATACACGAATGCAATGCGAACCAGTCAGTACTGGCGTAAAGACCTATACACAGTGATGTAGAAAGTTTGAGTCACGACAAGAGAATGCCCAAAGCAGACATTCTCAAGAGCTCGCATTACAACAACTGCAAGCTGCCTGCAGAAAGGCATTGATCTCTCTATCTTTCTCAATTGCAGACACTTGCCTCTCTTATCGTCTCCCTCTGAAGAATGAGATTGTTATATACACTTGCTGGTCTGCTATCAGCAGCATCCGTAGCGTCTGCGGAACTCAACTCGTTGAATCAAGTAATTTACGATTTGGATGCATCATGGGCTGTGAAAACAAAGCATTTGAACAATGAAATCGGACCACACAAGCAAGCTCTGTACGATGAATTCATGGAACAATGTTTTGAAACAGCAGGAGAGAAAAAGGCGGAGCACGTCTGTGTCAGTGGAGAAGACTTTCGTCTCAAAATGAATAATTTTCAACCCATGTCCATGCGCAACTACACTGAAATGGGGTTTAAGAAAATTAAGGCCCCGCCGGAAATGTTTGCTCTCATTAAGGATTTCTGGGAAAAGAATCGACACAAGAATGAAACCGAGTGGCATTCCATCAATACCTATCACAACATGTGGGCCAGTCCTCCCACGATTGTCAACATTCAGCTGCCTCAACATGGAGGCGGAGGAAGCATGACACAGAAAGTCTGGGATTCCGCACGTGACACCCTGGAAGAATGGACGGGCATGCGTCTGAGTCCCTGCTCGATTTGGGGTGTGCGTGTCTATCACAACAACAGCATTCTCACAACTCATGTGGATCGCAATCCGCTCGTGACGAGCGCCATTATCAATGTGGATCAAGATATCGATGAACCGTGGCCACTCGAAGTGTGGGGTCATGATGGGAAACCTTACAATATTACAATGGAACCAGGTGATATGGTTCTCTATGAGAGTCATACAATATTGCATGGTACGTGTCTAGCGCTTTGTTGAGAGAGTCGGTTGGTTGGTTGGTTTTATGTCATGCGCGTGCGCAGCGCGTTGCCTTGTTGCTTCTATCTCGTTGCTCACACACCCTTTGTTTCACTCCAATCGTCATGATATATATACAGGTCGCCCCTTTCCTATGCGCGGTCGTTTCTTTGCCAACATTTTCGTTCACTTTGAACCGATAGGAGCGTTCCGAAAGGATCCCCATGATGAAGATCACCCCGATGTATACTACCAAGAAGAGGCCCTCGACAGTCTCGACATGGGCCTCCCTCCCTACGTCATTCCAGGAACTCCCTGGGACGACCAGTGGCGTGAAAGTCACCCCAACGGTTGGGAATTGCTGCATTCTGATTTGAGCATGGGCGTCAAGCAGAATGATGTTCGCATGGTGGAGGACTTGTACATTCAGGACCCGGAGAGCATTCACGAAGTGGACGACAATGGATGGGGTGCGTTGCACGAAGCCGCACGAGCTGGCCATGTCGACATGGCCAAGTGGCTGCATGAGAGAGGCATTGATTTGCACCTTAAAACAGGTCATGGCGTTGGACAATCGGCACTGCAATTGGCGAAACAACATCATGGAGAAGAGAGTGAAATCTATCAATTCTTGTTTGGTGCCGTATCGGCAGAGTTGTAGAGGAGAACGGATTGAAACGAGTCAGAGAGCACTGCATACTAATTTGTATATGAGACTGACTGCGGGGCGAGATGCACGCTGTTGCGTATCGGGCACGTTGTTTTTCATGTTGATTCATTCCCTGAGCCCCTCTTGATGATGCATACTGTATAACTGTATCGCTGTGTGGGGAATAGAGGTTGTACGCATTAGATAGTTAGCGATGGCTCTATTAGACATGCGTTGAACCAAAAGGTGGTGGTGATTGAGATTGTCATGGTAACGGGCCGTTTCGTGACCACGTGGCAGCATCGTAGGATAGGCTCCACTCTACTAGACCTTCTGCTTATCCATCGACACCACTGAGCGGATCGAAGGAATGAATCTTCACCGATACTATGCCTTCAGGTGAAGGTCCACCCTGGAACTTCTTCAGGCAGGTGACGATGACCTGTTAGAAGTACTTCTTACTCGCACTAGCAGTGCAGTACTGCAGCCTACATACGTCTATGCAGTTTTTGGATCGTGTCACAGTACCAGGTAGAGCTGACATTAGGTGGATGCTCTCACAATTGTGTAGTCTATGTCACCTTCCCCATTACCCAGCAAAGCATCACGAACAACAACAACACAAACTAAAGCCCCTTTACACCACCACACAGCGACAGAACTGACGACAGAACAGCACCACCAACCCTCGAAACAATATGAGTGGAGAATCAGAGCACCGCGAATCAGAGGAAACAACACGCTTTCGTGAGCGGAAAGCACAACTGGCTTCGTATGGTCGATCATCTGAAACGAAGCTCCTCTTTGATGCTTACAAGCGCGTTCGTGATTCTCCCATCTCGGAGCTTGTCATGGTTCATGGTGATGCGGGGTCAGGCAAGAGTACATTGATTCAGCAGCTCAAAGATCTC
>JAVCKV010544666.1:0-11162 GCA_032274145.1 Herpochondria borealis | reverse complement strand
GTAGCAGATGGTACTTATTATACCGCTGCTTCTGGAGCAGGACGTTCTGCTACTTTTAACCTGAATAAAAATGTAATTATTTATGGTGGTTTTGCAGGAGGAGAAACGGACTTAGTTTCTAGAGATGTTGCTACTAATATTGCCATTCTAAGTGGTGATATTGATAATGATGGAACAGTAGCTGGGAACTCATTCCATACCGTAAAAGTCGATAATGCAACAGTTATTTTAGATGGTCTTACCATTAAAGATGGTGCAGCTAATGATACGCCTTTTGCCAGAGCTAGAGGTGGTGGATTATTTGTAAAAGAAGCTAATCTTACTTTGAAGAACTGTACCATTAAGGATAATGTAGCCTTATTTGGTGGAGCTTTATTCGCTACCCTTTCTGATGTTACAATCAATGGTTCTACAATCTCAGCAAATGAAGCTAATTATGGTGCAGCACTTTACCACAGTAATGAAAACAATATGTACATCAATGATACAAGAATCGTAGACAATAATTCTATTATCAGATGTGCTATTGAGGTGAATAATTCTAATTATACTAAAATAGTCAACTCTATTATTGCTAATAATACAGCTGCACTTGGTGGATTAAGTAAGCATTTAGGAGAAATGGCTACTAATTCAGTATATTTTAAAGATCAAGCCAAAGCAAAGGAACTCATTTGAGAACTACAAGGAGAAAAAGGAAAGAAATTAGAAGTTGAGAGAATATTATTTGAATTAGATCACCTAGCCGCAAATCCAGATGTATCTATTATATGATGAGCTAAGCTTGTTGATAGATGAGAGGTCAATGATCACCTTGGGGCATGAGCTTCTAAAGTAGGTACTCCAGAAACAAAAGACTTTAAGCTCGATATTGATTTTAATAATCATGTTGAATGAGTTGTTGGAACGGACCATACATTGAGTGATGCATGACAAAAGTATGTTGTTGATCAGGCAAAAAATAATATTGAATCAGGGAAATATGATGCAGCGCATATTCGAGATTTAATAAAAAAAGAAATTCAAGGGATTGTGCATAAAGATGAGCTTCCAAAAACTCTCAATGCAATTATGAAGGAACTAGGAGATGAAGCAGGATTTATAAAGACATAATGAGCGCCTTTACTGTAAAAACTCCTTGATATATCAAGGAGTTTTTGTTTTTAAGAAAAAATAATCCTAAGCTACTTTCTTCAGGGTTTCTAAGAACTCTCAAAGATCTACGATTTTCACAGAATCTTCTTGGAATTTCCTCATAGTGAGAGAGCTTTTATCTTTTATAATAACGTATTTCTTTGATGTATCTCAGATTTTTTCAAGCTTCCTTGCTGTTTTACGGATCTCATTCTTGTCTCACGAATCATCAGTAGCAATAGAAAATACAACATCTCATTTTTTTGCAAGAAATCCAAATTGAAATCGACCATTTAGGCCGCCAGTAGTATCATATCAACGCATCCTGAGTTCAAGATATATGAGATTATCATATGATTTATTACTATTGTTAAAGCTGTATTTGAGTCAGATATCTCCAAAATAGTATCGAGCTTTAGAAGTAATGGTGTTATTATTCTTTATATCATAATATTACCAAGATTGTCTTTCTCCAGAAACATTAAAAGCTCTAGGATTTAAAACAATAAAATCGAAACCAGAATTAATAGATTACTCAGAATACTGCACAAACATATTCAAAACTAGTGGATCTTGTGTAGACGAAACAGAATTAAAAGAAATGTTAGAAAACAAACAAAAAAAACTAAAACTAAAACAAAATGCCAAAAACAAAGTCGAAGAAACCCTCCAATTCTTAAAAGACAAATTCATTAGCAAAGCAGATCAAGACAAAGTTACAAAAATAAAAGACGAAGCCAAAAAAACAACAGAAAATTGTTTCAAAAATTTAAATCTAATGCAACAGGGAGTAATTTGTTTAGTATCCTCAGGACTGGGTTCGATCCATTCTGTTTTAACAGGAAATAATTTAGAAGTAAAAGTGAAAAAAAACAAAACAGGAAAATCATTGCAAGAATGTATTCCTTTATACGATAGTATGTGTTTATTGAACTCTGGATAATCAGTGACATCAGACATAGTTTCCAATGATGATACTTTGAAAAGTCAAAAGAGTAAAATAGGAAAGGCGTGTTAGGATTTAAAAAATAACATAACCTGCACTGATGATAAAGCATGCACCAAATAATTCGAAATTTTAATTGATTAATTCAAGGCTTATGATGATGACTTTATTTTATTCGACACAACTTAAATGGACGGAATTGAAAATAAAATAAAAGATCTTTCCTCTAATTTGTCAAATGATTTTACAACTACTGTGAATGAGTAAATAGAGAATATAAAAGATGTTATAAATAATATACCTTTTGGAGGAAGAAGATTGGAAGGAAGTGTGACTATTTAAATGAAGGCTTCTGATGATGGGGCTGATGTTGTTGTGATTGGAGAGTCTTCTGGGTTATCTCCTTTGCCGAAATATTCATTTCTGTTTTTGAGTAATTTCTTATTACTTTTAATAAATTAATTTAATTATATTATAATGAATGGATAAATTAATGGTAATGTAATAAGATGTTTGGGAAAGGCAATCTAACGATACTGTTTTATTGGAATAACCTAAAATTTATAAATTGGATGAAATTTCTAATAATGAATAAATTAATAAAAACATACTGATTCAATTGGAGTAAAAGAAAAATATGATTAAGGATCATATGAAGAAGATTTCGGAAATTCAGGAAGAAATTTAAATTCAAAAGAAAAATTTAAATAATTTTATTTTTTTGGGAAAAAATGGAAATCGAAATGAAAGAAAATTTGAAAGTGAGATAAAAAATGACAATAGAACATCAATCTTTATTAATAGAAGAAGTATTATTAAAAACGAAGCGGGATCAAAAATACTAAGAAATTTCTAAACAGTCCATGCTTCTAATTTGTTATTATAAAATTCCCTATCACTTTCTTAATCAATTGATGATAGTCAATAAATAAAACAAATACAATAGTTATTGATTAAATATAATAATTACATTTCTGACAGCAAGAGATAGTGTATTGAAATAATAAGGAATTTAGAATTCGATAAATATTTGATATAAAAATTAAGAAAAGTTGACGAAATTGAAGAAATCACAGAAAATGACAAGCAAACATTCTTAGTAATCTATAATCACTTTTCTTCTTTGAATGAAAAATATCAAAGAAGCGAGACAGAAAAAACAATTTATCATTTCAAGTAATTGGAAGATCTTTATGATGAAATAATTATTTTAAAAAAGGAAATCAAAACAATACAATTGGAATCAATCAGCAATAAAAAATTGACTAAATTTTATTATGAAAAGTTTTAAAAGAATTTTTGTTTTCCAATTGCTTATTTTAATTTGACTTTTATTAAACAATTAGAATAATTTAATGAAAAGTATGAAAGATATTATTAATTAGAGCTGGCAAAGGATAGTGTGATGGAAAATTTCATAAAATTGAAAAACAAAATAGATAATTATATGTAAGTATTTGATGATAAGTATTATTAATTTTTAAATAAAATGTTTACTTCTTCATTTTCAGATTCGAGAAATGTTTATCAGAAAGATAATCAAATAAGAATGAAATAAGAATTTATTCATAAATAAGCAATTGAGTATAATAAATTTTATTATGATACTTTTTAAGAAACTATTACCAGAATAAGACCTGAATATATAAAATTCATGTCTTAACTATCTCCTTATTACTATACACTGAAGATAGAATTGATGGAGAAATATAAACACATTGCTTTGTTGAATTCTTAAGAAATTAAATCCTATCATTAAAAAATATTTGTTAATACTTTAATGTTTTTGGCAATCAAATTATATTTTGAATCGGGATTGATGGATTCTTATTAAATTATTTAGTATAAAATGATATTGAAAAATTATTTATCCTATCAAAATGTTTATAATATTTTTGGAGTTCTTAAGTTTGATTATTTCTAAAATTTATTTAATGATTAATTTAAAACAATTGTTGAAAGACCAACAAAAACAATAAATAATGAAATTGAGTAATTCTATGTTTTCTTTAAAGAATTTATTTTATTTTTAAATTAAGATTTCCAAAATGAAACTGCTATTGATAAATTAAATGATGTGATGAAAAGATTTTACATTATAATAAATAAAAAAAGATATGTCAAGATAATGAATTTTTTAGTTATTTTATAAAATTATTTATTTTTATTATAAAGGATAATTAAATTAATGTAGTTAGATAATATTGATAGTATCATAAATGATTTCTTTGATATTAATTAGGAATGTTTGATCAATGGTTCTAAATAATAATATATTTATTTAAAAATTGAAATTGTTGAAATAAAAAAAGAAATTGATTTTTCAGAAGAACAATGCAAATAATTTTGGAATAAAAAAGATTACAAAATAAATCAAATAACAAAATTAATGAGTCAAAATAATAAAGTATTAGAAAGTAAATTAAAAAGATAAATTATTATAATTTAAAACTTTAATTGATAATTTCCATAATTTATAATAAGTTTGCACAATAAAATTAAAACAATCTATTTAAAAAAGCAAAGATGGAACCAGGTGTCAGATAGATAGTAATTTGTATGATTATGGTTTGATTAAACAAATAATACATTCTCTGGTTTTGAATTAATTATTAAAGTAGAAATTAAATGAATCTCTCAAACAAATTTAGAAATCTTTAGTCAATAGATTTTATGTGGTTAAAGATACCAGAAATGTTCAGAATTATAAATTTATTATAAGAGACAATGTTAATCCCATTGTTTGTATTCGTATGGAGAAATGTATAATTGTTGAAGGGAATGATTATATATATAATATCATTAAATTTTAAAATTAATTTTTATTTTTCTGCTATTTTAATTTTAGTATTTTTTATTGGAGTTTTGTTAATTTTTTCTTTTGTTTTGGTTTTTCTTTTTTTGATTCAATTTGTGTTACATCATTTAAATTATGAAGAATTATGGAATTAGCATGAATTTGTTTTGGAATATGTATTTATTCAGACTCTTTATGTTTTTTTTATTGATTATTAGAATTTTATTCAATAGAAATAATGTCTTTCTTTTTATTATTTTCCTCTTTTTCGGTTTTTTATTATTTTTCTGTTAAATTTTTATTTTATTTTGTTTCTTCTTATTAATTTATACTATTTAAAATATCTTCATCTTCATCTTATTCAATTTCAATGGATTGTTATTTTTATTAATTAATTATCTAACTTTCATTTACTTATAATGTAAATACATTATTTTAATTGTTGTTAGATTAGCTACTTAATAATTATTATTCAGAAATTTTATCAATTTCTTCTTATTCTTAATGTTTTTCTTAAATAGAATTATTATTTTCTAATTATTATTGGTTTTCAGATATATCTTATTGATTTTCTTCAACATCTTATTGATTTCCTTCAACATCTTATTGATTTTCTTAACTATCTTATTGATTTTCTTCAACATCTTATTGATTTTGTTTTATAATCTATTGATTTTCTTAAACATTTAATTGATTTTCTTTAACATCCAATTAATTTTAACTATCTTCAACCTTATTTTTATTTTACTGTTTTAAATTTTCAAGAATATTTATCTATTTTTTTTATTCATTATTATTGTTTTCATGTTTTAATTAAATATTTATAATTTATTATTCATCTTTATCATTATTTTATTAAATCTTATCTTCATCATTATTTAATTTAATTTAATCACAATTATTTAAATTTTGAATATCATTTTTATCTTTAATATCTTATTCATTATTTGGATGATCAGATTTATCATCTTTTATATCACTTTGTTTATTATCTTATTCATCATTTTCTTCTATTATCATCTTTTATTATTCTTCTATTTCCATTTTTTATTTGTTTTCTAATTCCATTTATTATTCTTCTTCAATTTCCATTTTTTATTTGTTTTATTCTATTTCTTTTTCTATTTCTATTTTTTATTTATTTAATTCTTCTTCACTTGATTATTATTTAATCACTTCCTTTTTCTTTTTAATATCCAAAATATCTCCAAAACCTTTCAATTCGATTATACCTTTAGCATATTTATTTACTTTATTAATAATTTTATCAAACAAATCATGATCTTCTTCTTCTTATAATCTTGGTAAATATTAATCAATCAATTTAGAAATAAATCTTCTAATATTTTATAAGAAAATAATTGAAACAATTTTATTTTGGCTTTAATTTTAAATATTACTAAAATTATCAAAGAAATTTATAAAATGTGCTTAGTATTAATTCTTTTCTGAATTAACAAGAGTCGACATAAAATTGTTAACTTATTCTTATTTAATATTAATATTATTTTCTAATTAATCTTTTTAAGTTTAAATTTCTGCATTTTTCAATTCAATATTATTCTTTTATTGATTTATATTATTTTAAATTTAATCCAAATAATTTTTCTTATCTTAAATTTTTAGTAATTCATTTTCATATTTTTATTTATATATTTCTTCTAATTATTTTTCTTTAAATTTCAATTGTTCATTAATTTTAACTTATTATTAAGTAAAATATTATTTTAATTATTAATCTATTTATTATTTATCAATTTCTTTTGGAAATTTAATATTATTAATAAACTATTGATATTAATTATTTATTTTCTAAAATTATTTATTTTAATTTGATAAATTATTTTTAATTGTATTTTAAATTTCAATAACTTTAGTATTATCAATATTATTCTTTAATTAATTAATAGTTTTTTATTAATCGAATAATTTACTTTGCATCTTAATTATCTTTTATTATTTTTATTCTATTATTGATTAATATTAAATAGTTTATTATTATTTAGTTTTGATAATATCTATTATGATATCTTTAAATTATTTTATATCAAATTAATTTTTAAGTTATTCAAATTAATTTTTATTAATTAAATTAGTATCTTTTATCATTTAATTAATTTCCAAAACAACTTTATCTAAAGTATTTTAAAATATATTAATCTTTCCATTATTATTGAAATATTATTTATATTAATCATTCTGATAATTCAATAAATCATTTTATATAACATTTTCAAATAATTATTTCTTCATATCTAAATACTGATTAATTAAATTATCATTGATTTATTAGTATTATTTATTATGATTATTCAGCATATTGATTTTATATGATAAGAATTTACTTTGTTCTAATTATTAATCAAATATTTATTAGTCATCTTTTTGATCTTCTTATATCAAATCAATTGATTTTTGATATTTTTTAACACTCTAATCATAATTCTATTAATTATTTTTGAAATATTCAATATTCTTTACTATAAAATCAGGATTATACAATCTTTTTTCAATGATTTTTGTTTTATTATTTTATTAATTCTATCTTAAATCATTTAATAATTTTTAATATATTGTAATGATGATAATATTTTGATCTGTTAATTATTTTTTATCTTTTTCTAAATTATTAATTCTAATAATAAGTTTATTATATCTATCATCACTAAATTATTATATTTGTTTACTCAACAATTTATTTTGTTTTTGATCTTTTTATTATTTATAAATCTTATTAATTTTATTTTAATAATTATTGAAATTCTAAAATATATTTTAATAAAAATCGGTTTCTTATTATTGGTATTAAATTAATTTATCAATCTTGGAAATTTATATATTATTTACTAATTAATAATTATTTTTAACAACTTCTATTTATTCTTTTATTTACTTATTATATAATGAATTTATTTTTTAATAATATTAATTCTTATCCTGATTTTCTTTGATTTCTAACATTTTATTCTCAAGTAGTAATTTCATATTTTAATCAATGATTTGATTCATCTTATCATTTAATAGAATCACTTTATTATCATTATGTTAATTAATTTCTTACTTTTTAATAAAATTTTCCTCAAAATTAGTCAAAAAATGTTCCAAATATTAATTAATATCTTAAATACTTTCCTATTAACCTCTTCTATAATATTCACTAATTTCCAATTTTTATTTAATCTAATTCAATTTCTTAAAAGCCTTTTAAGACTCTTATACAATATCTTGTAATTAAAAATTCTTTTGTTCCATTATTTAATTATTAATAAAATGGGAAACTGCTATATAAATCAAAAAAAAAGAACTTATTCGGAAGAAATTGAATATGAAAGAAACAGAAGACTAACTTCTTAATTAAGAGAGACTCTGCATTCAATCAATTTTTCTCCAAAACAACTAAAGACAAATAAAGAAATTCTCAGCCAATATTAAATCAAAAAATTATTAGGCCAAGGTCTTTTTTCTAAAGTTTATTTGGCAGTAAATGAAGATGGAAAGGAAGTGGCAATCAAAATAGTAAAAAAGGAAAAGTTCAAACAAAGGGAATCCATTCACAAAATTCTTTTGGAGAAGGAAATCATGAAACTATTCCATCACCCAAATGCACTGAAACTTTATTGAACTTTCCAATCCAATTCTAGGCTTTACTTTGAAATGGAATATGCCTAGATGGGATCTTTACTCAACATTCTGAATACCAAATCTTATTTATCAATAGAAGAGATAAGGTATCTCTCTGCTTAGATCATCGAGGGTCTCTTTTACATTCACTAAAAAGGGATTGTTTATGGCGATTTGAAGGCAGAAAATATTTTATTGAATAAAAATGGGGAAATAAAAATATGTGATTTCAATTTATCTGGAACTAAAAGTATTTTGGCTGATTAATTTCAGGGGACAGTGGTTTATATGTCACCTGAGATCATTGACGGGAATAATAAAAGTTTCAAATCCGATTTTTGGGCCTTGGGGGTTTTGTTACACTTAATGTTTTATAGAAAGTACCCTTTTAAAAATAAAACGAGGGCTGATTTATTTTTTAATATTTTAAATGGGAAAATAATTTCCGAAACCAAAAGAAAAGCTCCCAAGAATTTCAAAAATCTGATTCGTGGATTATTAAATAATAATATTTCGAAAAGACTTGGAAGCAATATTAATGAATTAGTAGACCATCCTTTTTTTAGAGATTTTGATTGGAAAAATTATAAAAAAAATGATTTCGGTAAAAATTTTGTAAAAGAAATTTTGTTATTAAAAAAGAGAAAAGTTTCAAAAGAAGAAAACATTAACAGCGATCTACAATCTCACAACAGTCAGTTCATTTACAATGTATAAGGGTTTACTTATGTAAACAAAGACAATATACTGGAGCAGTAGATAACAAAAGATAGTGAGGATATTAATTAAATAATCAATTATTAAAACTATCCCCTTTAAAACCCATTGCTTTCATAACAAGTATAACAAGAATAGCAAGACATATCATAACAATAAGACCACATAATATCTTATCAGTCATTATTGTTTTCTGGAAATATCTTATCATTTTCCTTGATCTTTTTGATAAAGAATATGTCTCTTTGATATCTTCTCTTATTAAATTCAGTCTCTCCTGTTGACTTTTTACTTCGATATTAATTTCTTCCATAATACTTTTTCCTTGTACTAAATCTTTGATGCACTCATCCAAATCTTTATCCGCCTGGTTTAATTTTTCATCAATGTGGTCAACTAGTTATTTTCTTTCCATGTCTATAATTTCTGGGGTTTGTTTTTTTATTGTTTTTTCATCAAATAATATAGTTTGGGAAGACAATCCATTTTCTATCTTTTTTATTTCCTTTGCTAAGGAAATTCTATCCTCTGTGAATTCTTCAAATTTATTCATGAAATTGTCTCTGTCTTTTCCTGTGGCATTGCATATCTCAAGTTCGTAAATATTTAACTCGTCTTCCAATGCCCTTAATTCTCCTTTTAAACTCTTGAGCATTTTCTTCTTTTCAGCAAACTATTGTTCCGCCTTTAATTCTTTTAACTCTCTTTGAATTCCATTTAAATGTTTTTTAATTAATTTATTGTTAGTTGCTAGTAATTCCATTATATATAAAATTAATTTAAATATTTAACTATAATTGATGAAATTTATTTTACTAATATAGATTTCTTTGTAAATTACTTATATAGATTTGAGTGAAACATAATTTACTGATCTGAATTAACTTTAACATATTGTAGGTAATTAATAATTTCTTAGCTGTGTTTATTTGAAATATATTTATTTACAAAAGAAATAAAATTGTTTATTTTCTTTAGAAGATAAAAAAAATTATAAGAATTTCGGTAAATTGTTATCTAATTCTATTAAAGATATTTTTTAAGATAAAGACTGTTTTAAATTGAATTAGAAAAAAAAATACCAAAATTGTAAACTGAAGATGGTTTAAGTTCTTACTAAAAAGGTTTATGATTTATAATTCAATGATGATAAAATGTTATTTTCATAAATTATTAGAATGATATTAGATTAATTTAAATAATAGCAAAAAGATAATTAGTTTGAAAGAATACAATAGCCAATATTTAAAAAAATAAATGATTTTATTCAAAATGATATAATTGGTAAACATAAAAAAGTTATTTTGGATAAAAATATTATCGACAGTAATAATAATAATTAATACTATAACCCAAAATCAGAACAAACATATAAATTATCATAAAATTAAATATGATAATTATTTAAGTGTTTCTGATAAAATAAGTTTTGGTGTTTTTGGAGAGGGGGTTTACAGTAATCAGCCATTCTTTAAAAACTATACAGCCTCTTTACTTTCTGCTCCAGCTTTCGAACCATTACCAGAGAGTAAAACACTGTTTCAAGAAAGTTTTAGAGCACACTCTTATATTGCTGTTGGTATTAAGAACATTTACAAACTGTTTAATAATTTTCAATTTAGGTTAGAAGGTTATGTCTATAAACCACATCAAGAAATAAAGAAAGACATCCTAAATGAGGCATTTTATGGTCGCGTTTGGAAGGAAACACAATTTATTTTTAGTTCATCAGTAGTTTATATAACACCCTTAGGACCAATTGCATTTAATGCCAACTATTATGATAAGTTTGATGAGCATTGGAGTTTCATGTTCCATTTTGGATATGTTCTTTTTAATAAGAAAAGTTTAGAATAAAATTTAATAAGCCAATTTAATTAAAGGGAAAATAATTGCCCAAAAAACTATTCCCGCAATCATTATAGGTAATGTAAATTTATTTTTAGC
>JAVCKV010544555.1:0-11162 GCA_032274145.1 Herpochondria borealis | reverse complement strand
TTGAAAACTTAGACAGATGATCGTTCTATCTTTCAGTCGGCTTAGTGAGGCAAGACACTAACTCACGGAATCAGGTACAATTACCCCTGGAATCAAAACTTGGGTATGAGGTAGTTTTCGCCACAGTTATTGCAGCGTTCCATCTCTACTTCTTGAACTGAGCTTAAATGTATATCTCCTGAGACGGTATTAGATGCGGCGACGAAGAGGAAAACACCAGTCCATCGACGTTACTTGATGGCTATGGCACGACGGTAGCTTCAAGATTGATATTATCGATAGCTGCTTGTGGAGAACCTGGAGACTTGCGGAGATCAGGCGAATCTGATAACTGAAGCCGAATATTATTTCCGACTTCTCTGCCACCGCTCGTGGTATAAGAAAGAGTGCGCTTAGTAAGCTTACCATTGAACGTCATTGCCGCGAAAGTTCGAGTCGCTAGCACTGTATTGCCGGCCATGATCTTCGCTGTGATACTATCACCATAACGATCATCACGCTTGAAGTGATCAAATGTTAGCGTGTAAACAGTGTTATCTACAAAAGTGTCTGCTAGATCTGCCGTAGCAACACTCCCATGGAACAACACGGCAAAAGTTGATCCCACAGGGGTAGGAATAGGATCTAGCCATTCACTGCTAGTGGCGCCTGGTCGGAGGAGGTGGGCGCCAACACCGCTTATTGTGAAGTTAGGTAAGTTTCCCCAGCTAGCACTAGTAAAAATACCACTATCTCTTGCACTAACGTCAAAGGTGCCATTCCAGCCTTCGAAGTCTTCAGTGAAAATAGAGGCTACCATTGGAACTGTTTCCGTTTTAGTAGGCTTGTCTATATTAATGGCTACCTTTGGATTTGTTGCTATTTTAGCTGTGTTATTTCGATAACTGATCACAGTTATAGAGATGGCTAAGATCACAGCAAAAACACCTAGACCAACAAACATTAATTTTTTAGGTCCTTTTTTCGCTTCAGGTAATCTCAACATTCCTGTTCCTGCTCCACCTGCAGCAAAGTTTGGAGCGGCTGCTGTCACTCCAGTCCTTAGCTTTAAGCCGGATCCAGCATTAGAGATGGTAGGGTTTATACCATTAGAAGCATATGGCTGCAGGAGTGATCCTGTGGTCATTTGGGTCGTAGCCGAATTACTTCTTTTAGCTGGTCGACCTACTCGCGGTAGAGTGTTCAATGCCTCAACTGCAGATACTGGTCTGTTAGCGGGATCTATCGCGGTCAGCCTTTCAAGCCAAAATCGGAAGTCTTCTGGTATACCCGATACAAATTGTTGTAGTGGAGGGAGACCCTCTTGATGCCTCTTTTCTGCCGCATCCACTGAGACTCCACCAAAGGGGTGCCCTCCTACAAGAGACATATAGAGAATCTGACCGAGCATATAGAGATCCCCGCGCTCAGTTGCAATACCCTCGCCGAAGAGTTCAGGTGCTAGTATGGCTGGATCAGCCATGATCGAAAGAATCGAGTCTTTTCCCTGGATCAAAGGAGCCAGTCTAGAGAGTCCCATGTCTAGGATCACATAAAGGTAACCACCGCGTGCGCGTGGCGTCAGTAGTATAGAGCCAGGTGTTATTGCTCCGTGGACAAAGCCTTCTTCATGAGCGGTGCTGAGCGCATCTAACATCTGTTGCGCGAGATCATTCACCTCCCAAACAGGCATAGGGCCATTTTTGCTTATTGTATCATGCAGTATTTCACCATTAAGTAACTGGGAAATAATATATGGACCATCATCATCTGCTCCAGCATCGTAGACACGGAGTAGATTCGGGTGTTGTAGTGCGCTTAGCGAATGGGCTACTTTTTCAAAATCTGTTTTATACTCATTTAAATCTGTCTGTTTACTCTGAGCAAAAAATCGACGTAGAGCGACCTTTCTACCTAGATTAGTATCCTCGGCTTCATAAACACCTCCTGTTCTCCCTTTCCCTAATAGCTTAGTAATTTCGTAACGGTTCTCTTTCATATATAATACGTTATAATTTAAACGTCATTTTAACATGAGGCAAGAATAAGAATTCTTAATCCGTGGCAGTAAATCTAAACTAGGAAGGTTTAATTAATTAGCGGCTACTTTTTTTGCCAGAATTGATCAGATCTAATAGAGATTTGCCTTTATTATACCTGAAATTACAGCTTGGGTATGAGAAAATTTTCGCCACAACTACTTAAGCATTCTATTTCTAATTATGAAGCTGAGCTTGAATGTATACCCCCTGAGACGGTATTACATGCGGCGGCAGAGAGTAAGAGCCAGTCCATCGGTGGGACTTGATGGCTTATGGCACTTTAGTAGCTTCAAGTTTGATGTTGTCGATTGCTACCTGTGGAGGACGGAAAGACTTTTTCAGGTCAGGCAAATCTGATAACTGAAGCCGAATGTTACTCCCTACTTCTGGGCCACCGCTCGTGGTATAAAAAATAGCGCGCTTAGCTATGGTACTATTAGAAGTCACTGCGTCGAAAGTTTGAGATGCTAGCACGGTATTGCCGTTCATGATCCTCGCTGTTATACTATCACCATCAAGATCATTACGCTTGAATTGATCAAATGTTAACGTGTAGATAGTATTATCTACAAAATTACCTGATAAATCTGCTGTCACAATACATCCGTGGAACAGCACGGCAAAAGTTGAGCCCACAGCTGCGGGGATTGGATGTAGCCAGCCATTATCAGTGGCTAGTGGTCGCAGCAAGTTAGTGCCAAGGCCTCTCAATTTGTAGCCAGTTAAGTTTCCCCAGCTACTACTAGTTAAAGAGCCTGAACTGGTTACCCTAACACCAGAAATACCATCCCAACTTTCGAAGTCTTCACTGAAAATAAGGCCCTCCGCTAGAGTTGTCTTTATTGTAGCGGCGTTACCTTCATCAGAGGCTACCTTTGTAGTGGCTTCTATTTTAGCAGTAGTAATGCTATCAGAAGCTACCTTTGGAGTGTCTTCTATTTTAACAGTAGTACTTCTATCAGAAACTACCTCTGGAGAGGCTACTATTTTATCAGTGTTATTTCTATAGCTGATCACAGTTATAGAGATGGCTAAGATCACAGCAAAAACACCTAGACCAACAAAAATTAATTTTTTAGGGTCTTTTTTCGCTACAGGTAATCTCAACACTCCTGTTGCTGCTGTGGCGGAGTGTGGTGCGGCTGCGGTCACACCAGTCATTAGCCTTAAACCGGATCCAGCATTAGAAGTGATAGGGTTTATACCGGTAGAAGCATGTGGCTGCTGAACTGACCCCGTCTTGGCTAATACTGGGAACATTTGGGTAGTAGCCGAATTAATTTTAGCCGGTCGACCTACTCGCGGTAGAGTGTGTAGTGCCTCAACTGCAGATGCTGGCCGGTTAGCCGGATCTATCTCGGTCAGCTTTTCAAGCCAAAGTCGGAAATCTTCTGGTATATCCGATACAAATTGTTGTAGTGGTGGAAGACCCTCTTCATGCCTCTTTTTTGCCGCATCTGCTGGAATACCAGCAAAGGGATGACCACCCACAAGAGCCATATAGAAAATCTGACCAAGCATATAGAGATCAGCTCGCTCAGTTGCAACACCCTCATTGAAGAGTTCAGGTGCTAGTATCGCTGGATCAGCCATGATCGAAAGGATCGAGTCTTTGCCCTGAATCAAAGGAGCCAGTCTAGATAGTCCCATGTCTAGGATCACATAAAGGTAACCACCGCGTGCGCGTGGCGTCAGTAGTATAGAGCCAGGTGTAATTGCACCGTGGACAAAGCCTCCTTCATGAGCGGAGCTGAGGGCATCCAGCATCTGTTGTGCGAGATCATTAACCTCCCAAACAGGCATAGAACCATTTTTAGTTAATTCATCATATAGTGTCTCGCCCTTCAGTAAATGTGAAATAATATAGGCACCATCACCATCTACTCCAGCATCGTAGACACGGAGTAGGTTCGGGTGCTGTAATGAGCTTAACGTATGAGCTACTTTTTCAAAATCTGCCTTATACTCATTTAAATCTGTCTGTTTACCCTGAGCGAAAAATCGACGCAGAGCTACCTTTCTACCTAGATTAGTATCCTCGGCTTCATAAACACCTCCTGTTCTCCCTTTCCCTAATAACCTAGTAATTTCGTAACGCTCTTCTGTCATATGATGTAATGTACATTTATTCGTATTTTCATCATTAGGCAAGGATAAGAATTCTTAATCCGTGGCAGCAAATATAGATTAGGCAGTTTTAATTAATTAGCGGCTGCTTTTTTGACAGAATTGACCAAATATAACAGGATTTTGAATTTCTTGTGTTAACATTTCATCTCGAATTACAGTCAGGGTAAGAGGAATTTTTCGCCACAGTTGTTACGACGTTCCATCTCTACTTCTGGGACAACAACAAAATTTTCTTCCCACTTGATCTTGGTATGGTTTTAAGCACCACTATATGTTCTTCTTTGCAACATGTGACAAAGATTGTTGGTCTTCTATATATTAGTAGCAATAGAAG
Source organism: Herpochondria borealis (assembly GCA_032274145.1). Taxonomy (NCBI): domain Eukaryota; phylum Rhodophyta; class Florideophyceae; order Ceramiales; family Ceramiaceae; genus Herpochondria; species Herpochondria borealis. The sequence goes on along the minus strand of JAVCKV010544555.1, from coordinate 6,677 downwards.
TTTTCATAATTTACTAAGATTCTATAAACTCTAAGATTTTCTCAACCACTTGCTGCGCTAATTTTTTCCGTCCTTCTGGCTTAAAATGAACATTATTTGGAGCCACTGCGTGCTCCTTTAAAGTTGGCTTAATAAGTGCATGAAGATCGTTCACAGGAATCTTATGTTTTTTCATGACTCGCAGTGCAGCGTCTAGGTATTGCTTTTCCAGAGCAGGCGCGATGACTACGTCACTTTTGAAACGCTTTCGCATCGTAAATTCTGGAGCGGGGCAGGCAGGAGTCGTCGTTGCCCAGATTAGTTTAGCACCGGTCTTCTCCAAACGCTGAACCAATGTCTCCAATCTCTTCTCATACATCGCTGGCGAGCGGTCTTCTTTGACGTATTTCCAACCATACATATCCCATAATCCAAAGTTGAAATGTATAACATCCCACTTAGTGTCACCCAGATAACTATCGATAAGCTTAACACCACGTATCGTTGGTCCAGCATTTCCTTTATGGTGTCTGACCTCTGCTTTACCCTTCAGAAGCTTCTTCACAAAAGGAGTATAGCCGATAGAAATCGAGTCGCCTAAAAGCAACACCTTAGGTAACTCACTAGTAGCTGCTTTATCCTGAGCCAGCAGTGTATGAGAAGTAGCTAATATGCACACCACCATAGCGATGGCGAGGACAAATGTTTTGGAGAAATTCATCGTATTTATTTTTTAGCTGAGAATCGGTAAATGGTAGTGGATTCGTAAGTATCACCAGGCTTAAGAATAGTATTCGGGAAACTAGGCTGATTCGGGCTGTCTGGGAAATGTTGGGTTTCTAGGACGAAGCCACTGCGGTGGATATAAGTTTTACCTGATTTACCTTTAAGGCGACCATCGAGGAAATTTCCACAATAAAACTGGACTCCAGGCTCAGTGGTGAAGACCTCCATATAACGTCCGGAGGTCGGTTCGTGAACCGTTGCAGCGATGGTTGGCTTATGCTTATCGCCTGACTTCGAATCTTTTTTAAGAACAAAGTTATGATCGTAGCCAAGACCAAAAGTAAGCTGCTCATTTTTACTTTCCTTATCCTTACCTAGATCTGTACCTATACTCTTCGCTGTAGTGAAATCAAAGGGAGTGTCTTTGACAACCGCTATCTTTCCTGTGGGGATGAGAGTATCATCGACTGGAGTATAATGGTCTGCGTAGAGCAGAAGCTTGTGGTCAAGAATGTTACCATTCCCCTCACCCGCGAGATTGAAATAAGTATGGTTAGTGAGATTAACCGGAGTCTTTTTATCCGTGGTCGCCTTATAGGTGATGTTGAGTGCGTTATCAGCAGAGAAGGAATAGGTCACCATCACATCTAAATTCCCCGGATAACCTTCTTCCCTATCTTTAGCTTTATAAGTGAGCTGCACAGCCGGATTACCATCTACCTTGGTTGGAGCGGCATTCCAAACGACTTTATCAAAACCAATGACTCCACCATGAAGGTGATTAGCTCCGTTGTTCGTAGCAAGCGTATAGTCATTCCCATCAATCGAGAATTCCCCCTTCGCAATACGGTTACCAAAACGGCCAACTACGGAGCCAAAGTACGGCTTATCCACCGCATTCATGTATCCCTCTACCGAGTTATAACCAAGAGCAACATCACCCATCTTCCCATCCCTATCTGGGACTATAATGGAAGTAACAGTAGCCCCGTAATTAGAGATACTAACACTCGCTCCACTTTTATTTTTGAGAGTATAAAGCTGGATAGTATCGAAGTCCTTCACATCGACCGTTTCTCCTAAAGTAACAGAGATGGACAAAGTGGTGACGATGGTTGAGATAAAAAATTTAAGCATAATATGTAGTTAGGTTAGTTAGACAAAATCTATGGAATATAGCCAAGGTTGAAAAGAACTTATGAAGCTAATAAAATATTACCTATCTATAGATCAATGGTAAAGCTTCATCTTCAAAAGCTCATTAATAGGTAATAAAATGTTAATATATGATTACCATACTTAGAATGAACTTGCAATTATGACTAAGCTGAAGATTGACAGATACCGAGCGTCATAATATTTATATAGCATGGTAAAAAAACGTATTCTCCTATTCCTCCTTATATCCACAAGTCTAGCCAGCCTCTCTGCAGCACAAAATGGCATATCTCGTGCTCTCAAGCAACCTGGAGTCAATTTTGACAATGAAAACGAACGAGCAGCTGTCGTTCGCAAGGTCCAAGTTGAGGAAAAAAAGAAAGAGAAAGAGGTCGCGTTGAAAGCAAAAGCTTTGGGTCTCCCAATGAAAGTAAAAAAGGGAAAGAAAGAGTATCGGCTTATTGGTTTTAACGGTAACAAACCGCGCTATGAGACAGAACGTATGATCAGGGCGGCTATTAGTAGTAACGCAAGAGTTCTTCAAACTAGTCCTTATGCCTTGGACGGCTCTGGATGGACTGTGGGTATATGGGAAGGTGGTGTCCCACGCGTTACTCACCAAGAATTTAACGCAGGTGGCACAGCCAGAGTGACCGTTTTGGACGCCTCTACTAACGTATCGGACCACGCTACCCACGTTACTGGAATAATGGGATCTGCAGGAGTTGATCCAGAAGCGCGCGGTATAGCAAATGCAGTTACTGTCCATAGTTATAATACCGGCAACCTGTATAGTGAACTCTCTAATAGGTCTGCTTCTTCTTCTGGACAACAAGCTTCGAGAATTTTTCTATCCAATCATAGTTATGGCATCACAGATGGATGGGGCACAGACAAGCGTTGGCGAGGTGTTGGCTCCGACCAGAATGCTTACAGCCCTGACTTCGGGCTTTATTCTAATCTTTGCGTATCCATTGATGACATAGTCGTGAATAACCCTTACCATTTACTATTCTGGGCTGCTGGTAATGAACGGGGAAGTCAGCCAACTAATGGAGACGAGGTTGAACTCAATGGAAATACGGTTGTATATAACTCAGCGATTCACCCTGCTAGTAATACAGCCTATAAAAATGGATACGATACTGTACCTGGAAGAGCACTAGCCAAAAATCTAGTCGCTGTGGGTGCTGTCAACGATGCTGTTACCGGGACAGTCCGGAACCCTGATTCTGGGACAGTTGCCAGCTTCTCATCATGGGGACCTGCAGACGATGGGCGAATCAAGCCAGACCTAGTGGCCAATGGAGTTAGTGTCTATTCTACAGTAGATGGCAATGATTCGGATTATACTTCGCTACAAGGTACTAGTATGTCTAGTCCAAATGCTTGTGGTACTGCCGCCCTGATAGTTCAACAATATGGTCTCCTTTTTCCTGGATCTGCGATGCGTGCTAGTACGCTCAAAGGCCTCTTGATCCACACTGCTGACGATATAGGTAGAGACGGCCCCGATTACATTTATGGCTGGGGCTTAATCAATGGTAAAGAAGCTGTTGATCTATTGATCGAACATGAGGCAAACCCGCTAAAGCAAAATCTTACCGAAGACCAAATCAGCAACACGACTACGAGTAAGAATTACACATTTGAATGGGATGGCCTTTCTGCGATTAAAGCCACTATTTGTTGGACGGACCCTTCTGCTCCAGCAAATTCCAATCACGAAGATCGCACACCAGATCTTGTTAACGATCTCAATATAAAAATTATTGCACCAGATAACACGGAATATTTTCCTTTTGTCATGCCCTATGTTGGTGATTGGACTGACGCTAAGCTAGACGATCCCGCTGTAACTGGTGTTAACGATGTTGATAACGTAGAGCAGGTCTTGATCAATGCACCAGGACAAGCTGGTACTTGGCGTGTTGAAGTTTCCTATGCAGGAGTTCTCACAAATAACCTTCAGGACTATGGTCTTATTCTCTCAGGTGCCGCGGGACTAAGCCCTAATAGCCTTAGGGTTGCATCTCCTAACGATGGCGAATCAATTGCGGTGAATAGCAGTCATGATATCACCTGGGTTTCAAATGTATCAGGCAACGTAAAAATCGACCTTTATAAAGGCGGTGCCTTTGATTCCACGCTATCCGCTAGCGAGGTTGATGACGGAATATATACATGGAATGTCAACGCCAACACTACGATAGGTGATGATTACACGATCAGAATAAGCAGTGTGGATAACCCTACGAATTTTGATACAAGTGATGTAGATTTCTCTATTATACCATTAACATCGTTAGAAATAGCCCTTGATACAAGTGGAGTTACATGGACTTCTTCAGGAATCTCAGATTGGTTTCAACAATCTGAATTCACTCATGACGGAGTTGATGCTGCTCAGAGTGGGGGTATAAATGATGCTCAATCAACCTCTATGGAAGCATCATTTCAGGGTCCAGGAACTTTGACATTTTGGTGGAAGGTCTCTTCTGAGCGTAGTTATGACCTACTCAGGGTGTATCTGAATAATTCCGAAAGAAGGCGGATTTCCGGGGAACAAGACTGGGCTCTGAATACTGTGGCCATCCCAGCAGGCAACAATGTTGTCCGATGGACTTACAATAAAGACGGTAGTATCGGTCAAGGTGAAGATGCTGGATGGGTAGATCAGGTTGTTTACACTCCAGATGGTGTAGACAGTATTGTAGTATCAGAAACTGGTGACTCAACAGATGTCACAGAAGGTGGAAATACTGATGCCTATTCAGTTGTTCTAGCTTCAGAGCCTACCGCGGGAGTTACCGTCAATATTTCACCCGACTCTCAAGTGAATGCTTCTTCTACCAACCTTAGTTTTGACGCCACCAATTGGTCTATTCCTCAAACTGTTACCGTCACTGCAATCGATGATGCAAATGTCGAAAATTCACCCCACCTTGGTGTCATTTCTCATAGCTCTACCAGTTCGGACGCGCTTTATAATAACTTAAACATTAATAATGTGTCAGCTCAAGTCACCGACAATGACAACACACCTCCTCTCGTCAATGCCGGTGATGATCAGTCTGTAATAATTGGGGCAGGAGGTGCGTGGTCTCCCACCACTTTATCTCCTAAGCTATGGCTAGATGCCTCAGATCAGAGCACAATAACACTCAATGGATCTACTGTTAGCCAGTGGAAAGATAAGAGCGGCTTTAACCGTAATGCAACTCAGAACACAGCAGGCAACCAACCAACAGCTACACCTGGAACCCTTAACGGCAAACAAGTTCTCACGTTCGACGGTAATAGTGACCTCTTCGAAGTAGATCTTGATTTTCTAGCAGGCACTTCACACTCCGCCTTTATTGTTACAAAGACCACCAACTACAGCAATATCTATGGAGCAGCCAACGCGGATCAGGCTTCTGGGAGCTTACATATTGGCTTTCTAAACTCTTCACGCTTCCGGATGAACTACTGGGGAAATGACTGGAATGGAAGCATAGGAACTTCATTTAATGCGGGGTCAGCAAATATTCTTAACTATGAGTGGATTGAGGGCGCTAAAAAAGAAATATTTACAAATGGCACTTCACAAGGATCTGATGATAACCCCATACCCGGAACAATAGCAGCTATGTCGGGTGGTGGGAGAATTGGTAGGGTAACTGGACATACTCATTATGGTGGAGACATTGCAGAAATAATCATGGTTGATCAGGCCCTCTCGCAAACCGCTAGAGAATCTTTGGAGGGATACCTTGCTCATAAATGGGGATTAGTAGGCTCTTTACCAGTTGTTCACCCACATAGAAACAGTGCTCCTAACGGTTCTAGTACGACTGCTAATCTAAATGGAACGGTTTCTGATCCAGATGGTCAGCCGCTGACGGCAGTATGGAGCTTAGTCAATGGTCCAGCAGCAGTCTCATTCGAGAATGCGAATAGCGTAGACACCACTGTCACATTCACCACTCCTGGGGTCTATACTCTCCGTTTAACTGTAAACGATGGCACAACAGAGGTTTCAAATGATGTCATCATCATAGTGCAAACAATTTATAATGCTTGGGCTGCTGGTACCTTTACAAATAACTTCGGAGATACATCTGAAATGAATGACCCGGATGGAGACTTATTAACTAGCTCACAAGAATTTGCATTTGGTATGGATCCAACTGACCCTACGATGAGTCCTATGGCTTACCAAAAAAATGGGGATGTTCTTCAACCGGGACTACCTATAGTAGAGATTGAGTATGCACCTTCGGGTCAAGTTGCTGATATGTGGGCAGTCTTTATAAGACGAAAAGATTATACGGCAGCAGGATTAACCTATGATGTTCACTTCAGCGCTGATATGGAAAAATGGACAACGAGCTTAGTAACTCCTACACGCCTAACAGGAGAGAATAGCAATGGCGACCTGGAAGCCGTTGGTATTGTTTTCCCTGCCTCAGTGCCTCTAGAAACCAGTGGCTCTGCTGCACCAAAGTTCTTCAGAGTTAAGACAACTCAGGACTAAAGGAAATACACTAACTAGAAGAGGGGTAGCAGAGTTGATCTAAGCAGTTTGTAGAAATGTTACTTTCAAATACAGGGCTATCAAGCTAGGGATGAAAAAACTAATACTGAGGTTTTCGCTGAGAGACGCAGATTGCCAGCACGATGAAATCCCCGTTTCTGTGTAAAAAGTAAAAATCATCTATTCACGTTTGAATTGAAACTTCAGAGCTTCAAAAATGTAAGCGTCTTTAAATTGGCCGTCTAGCCAAGATTTGAAATTAGCATAGGCTTTGCAGTCTATGATTAATTTATCT
>JAVCKV010544444.1:0-11162 GCA_032274145.1 Herpochondria borealis | reverse complement strand
AGCACCGGGTCTAAACCCCGGTGCCAAGCAAATTGAATATCCCGTAATTGAACAATGGGTTGATTGTCTGTTTTCATAGGTGACAATTTAAGTATTAAAAAGATCCTTTGGCTCTCAACGCGCTACTGCACTTTATCGAGACTAATCGTCGTATTGTTAGGGCTAAGTTCAACCAAGGTTTGTCCTGTATCGCCTATTAGCTGAATGTCTAGAGATTCAAATCCGGGCCAAACTGAGAACAGTGTGGCATCGATGGTTTTTAGACGATCGATTTGCGTACATTCGTAGCTGTAGATTGCGAGCACAGCGGTGTGGGTTTTTTCTTCATCATCATCGTGAGCATGCTCGTCGTCGTGATCTTCCCCATGTGCATCTTTGGTCTCGTGATCATCTCCGTGCTCGTCTTTATGCTCACCCTCGTGCTCATCGTCGTGATTTTCCTTATGCTCACCCTCGTGCTCATCTTCATGCTCGTTGTGGTGTTCATCATCGTCTTCATGTTGTTCATCTGTCATGGCACTTTCTATATCGACTTCAGCCAGCGAACAGTCACCTGCGTTGAACTCAAACAATTGAGTAGGGTCGTTAAGCTGTTGTAATGCTGTTTCTACAAGTAATCGTTGATCATCGGTTTGTGGGGTGTGCTCGAATCCGACCAGATTATTCCATGGGGTGTTGAGCTCAATAAAAACGTTAGGATCAGCAATCGCTATGTTCAAAGATGCAGAACCATGAACATGGCTTTCAAGATCCCGTTCTGTTTGGGCTAAGGTGTTAACTGAATAGACGGCCGCTACAGCGGTAAGCGCATGAAAAAGCTTCATAAAATACTCCTGATTAAAATGGGGCAAATGGTGTTGCCTTACGTATTACAAGATCAGGAGTACAGAGGGGGGCCGCGGATAGGGTGTGTTAATAATGTTCGAGTGGATACTGGTTTGTGCGGAAACGGCTTAGTTAATGGGTTCGTAGATTTAAAGCCAGCGCTATTGCTCTGCGCAGGTGTAATGCCATTCGTCCCAGCGTAGGCATGAAATATGGAGCAGTCGCTCTTTGCATCATCTGGGCTGGTCTTTGCTGAGTTTGAACTATCGTGATCTAAGTTTGAACCATCGTGATGATGCCCATGGGCGTGAGAATCAGGCAAATCGCACTCGATAACAGCGACATGCATATGATTGATCATGTGCGCATTCGTCGCCATCTGGCTCACAAGCATAGCCAGAAGCAGCAATACGTATGTGAAGGTTCTGCCGTTCATCATGCGAGTATAGCGTTAATTACGATTTAAATAATCGTTTATTACCGTTCTGTGTAGCATGAAAATCGGTCTTTGCCGTGTTAGCTCGAACGACTGGCAGTTAGGATAAGCATCAGTGCAGCCATCGTGGATAGCGACACTAGAATAAATTTCTTCATATTGGGCGACAGCGAGTTATTCATTATTAGGAGGTTTATCGGAAGGAATTTTGTTGCAGGGGCGGTGCCACACAATTACACGACTCACACTACACAAGAACAGCGCTTATTGGGAGTGTTGGGTAATTTTACCTCTTTGTAGATAACTATTATTAGTGATTGTGTCGAGCCAATTGGTGTCACCATGGCCATACATTTAGGACCTAGGGTGCTGTTTAAAAAATCTTGCCCAGCACAATAACCCTAGAGAGGAGAAATGTATTACTCATTTGCGACTTCAGCCGTAAAGGTAAGTAGCTTCGGCGGGTTGAGCCAGCTATAAAATAATACACGAGGCTATTGATGTTCGAGTAGTTTATGATTATCAATTCTTCGATTGAAGAGTTGGCCCACGAACTGGCGTAACAAACAATGAAAACAGAAACCCAAGTCGTTGTCGTCGGCGGAGGCATAGTAGGAACCTCAATACTATACTGGCTAGCCAAACTCGGTTGGACCGACACGCTATTGCTCGAACGTCGCAACCTTACTTCTGGGTCCACGTGGCACGCTGCAGGCAATACCACATACTTCGGTCCTTATGCAGAAATGACTCGTCTGTTTGCAGGTTCTATCCGCACCTACCTTCAAGCTGAAATTGACAGTGGGCAATCCATTGACTTTCATCAAACCGGTTCTTTACGTGTCGCTACAACAAAAAGAGAACGGGAACAATTTCATTCGTTTGAGGCTGGGTATAAAGCGTTGGACATTCCGTACCATGTGGTCGACAACGATGTCATTAACGCATTACACCCGTGTATCAATACCGATGGATTATATGGAGCGGCGCACACACCAACCGATGGTCATGTCGATCCAAGTTCAACCACCTACGCATTGGCAAAAGCGGCACGCAATCTTGGCGCAGCTGTTGAGGTGCAATGTCCGGTTCATTCCATTACCCAAGACGGTGATAGATGGTTAGTGCAAACAGAAAATGGGCAAGTACGAGCGCAACACGTTGTCATGGCTGCATCTTTCTGGACACGTGAGCTGTTACAACCATTAGGATTGAATGTTCCCTTATACGTAACCCAGCATCATGAACTCATCACCGAAACCATACCTGAGATTGCGGCCTTAGATAATGAAGTTCCAGCGTATCGCGACTCTGACGTGTCGTGCAGCATGCGTCAGGAACGCGATGGTTTTCTGCTGGGTGTATACGAAACTGATCCTGTTTTTTGGGCACTGGACGGTATCCCTAAAGACTTTAAAGAAGAGCTCTTTGCACCGGAAACTGATCGTCTAATGCCACATCTGGAAAAGCTAATGAGTCGTGTTCCAGTTTTCGCCGATGCAGGAATAAAAACGATTAACAATGGACCAATGTGTTGGACCCCAGACGGATTGCCTATGCTTGGGCCTATAGATGACAAGCATCCTGGTTTATGGCTCGCATCAGGTTTTAATGTCGGTATTGGTACCGGCGGCGGGTCGGCTGAGTTTCTTGCGCATTGGATGGTTCATGGAAAACCCTTGTTCGATCTTCCAATAGTCCATGCGAGCAGGTTTGGAAATTCGGTGACGACTGAGCAGGCGGTGGAGTCAATTAAGGCCTGTTATCGCAAAGGGTATCGATTGCCTGAGTCGATTTAGTTTTCTAATTCAGTTTAATGTCGTGTGCGTGGCTATTTCCCTATCTAGGTGATGTACTCTACACTGCAGCGTCAGTTAATGACTTGCATGAATTGGCTGCACCCGGTGATGCTCCGCAACATACACACTACACGTCACTTTTAAAAATATGACCAATAAAGTTACTCAGAAACACCCCGATCTCGGCACCCGTGAGTTCGAACTGGTTGACGATGCTATTGAATACCGCATCTCTAGTCCGTTTGGCGATGAAGCGCTCTTGGTTGTGCTGTCGGTGTTGTCGCCTGAGCCCGTGAAAGATGGAGAGATGCTGTATTTCTTGAGTGAGGTAAATCGTGAGGCATTGATCAAGCTGTTCATTGATCTGCCGGATAAAGAGACGTTCGCAAGTTTTATAAGTACGGTACAGCAGCGCATAAAGGAAGAGGATTTTGGCAAGCTCAGTGCACAAAATAGAACATCTGCAATCACGAAAGAGCAGGTCGATACCACCATTCGCATGCTGGAAACTAACATGGATGCGACGAGTATCGAAGAGCTGCTTTCAAACCTACGCAAGCTTTCGGAAGCGCCAGACAATCATGAGCGACTTAACCAAGTAGTGGAGGCATTCCATAGCCTTGGTATTCAACAAGGCGCAGTACTGAGCTACACATCGTTCTTTAATACGCTGGTTGCAGACACAGCTCTGGATGATCTGGGCTGAGCGTTATCGATTCGTGTATACATATGTCCAAAGCAGGTACTACAGATGTGCAACCATACCTGAGCAATTAGTGAGATAACATGAGCGCGCAAGTTGAAATTTACGGTACTAGCTTCTGTCGTCATTGTCTGGCTGCCCGTGCGTTGCTGGATGCAAAGCAGATTGACTACACTGAATACCTTATTGATCTTATGCCACTGGAGCGCACTGAGATGCTGCGTCGCTGTGGGCGCAAAAAGGTACCGCAGGTATTGATCAACAACGTTCCGGTTGGTGGTGATGAGGATTTGATGGCGTTGGATGCGAGTGGCGAACTTGACCGGCTTCTGAAGCTTGTCTGAAATCCTTATCTCAGGTGCGAACAACGATCAAGGAATAGGGCGGCATAATTTGGTCACACAAAACCAAGCGCTCAGTTCCAAATACGGGTAACAGAGTTCAGCATTCTCGGTTTACACCGTTGGCGTGAACTTCTTAGCTTTCTCTATTTTTCTTAGCTTTTTTTTTTAATGATTGCTCAAGCAAATCGTCAATATCTTGAGATAGGCTGACAAAGCCAAGTATCCGCTCATCCACTTTTTCGGCAAAAACATCCAACGCGCTAGTCTCCTTACCTTGTAGAAGCGTCGATGGCCCATGTTTAAGACTAATGCCAGGCCATTTGGCCACTTTGGATTTAACAAGGCTACGAAAATCATTGGCAAACACGCTCGGCGTTAAGGTGTAGTTGGGCAGCTTCTGAAGTTTCATTGCGTGAATGTTGTAGGCAAACTTCTTTTGTTTGAGCAGTGAGGGGCCAACCCAGATAGCGCAAAAAATACCAATAGTGACCTCACGATTTTCATCAAAACGATTTGTCCAATGCGGTTTTGCAAGATACAACGGATCGCATTCGTCATCACCAAGCTTTAATTGCTTGCACATGATTCCATGCTTTTTTAAAAGCTTTGATGCATGGTGAATTTCTTGCTGTTTCAGAATTTCGTTGTATTGCTGCATTGAATGTCTCCTATTTATTGAGTTGCGTAAGCCCTAGACAATCGGTATCCAGATTTCTACAAACCCCAGACCGGTATCTGGATCGAAACCTTGATCATATAACTCAAAATCTGGTGCACATCTTGGTACCAATTTTTCCTCTTTCATCGTTCTATTCCATATAGTGTAAATGGTTTTACGATAGTCGGAAATATGTCCATCATGTTCAAACACAGCATAGCGTCCTGCTGGCACTTCTATCTTTTGCATGTCATTGGGCGTTTTCGCTGTTGTGTCAGTTTCCAGGCCACACAGGTATAAGAACTTTCCGTCAGGGTTTGCGTCATAGCACACACCATATGACACACCATATGACACACCCTCAACCGCAGATTTTATTTCCGTCTGGCGATCCATGAACAAGCCCCATTGCTCTGGAATGCCATAATTGGTTTCGAAGGTGTACGCTCGACTAATTCCGGTAACCTGAAATTGCCCTCGCTGATGTCGTGCGGGGGATTTAACTGGCACCAACATTGACTCGTCCATTACGATAGGTTCCAAAATGTTAAGTTCAGAGATGCATCTAGACTCTCGAACGTTGCTGGGAAGCGCGCCAAAATAGTTCATAAATGCGCGAGTAAAGGCTTCATGAGATTTATACTGAGTGTCTAATGCAACATCCAGAATGTCTGCTTCTCCCTTTGCAAGAACGCTTGCCGCAATGCTAAGCCGTCTACTTCTAACGTACACCATCACAGGCATTCCGGTGGCGACACGAAACACGCGAGACAAGTGGTACTGACTCACACCACAATCTTCTGCAATAGATGAAAGTGAGAGCTCGCTTCCCAACCTTGTTTCAATAGTCCAAATAGCTCTTGTAACAATATCCATGCGGTATTCGTTGCGTCCTGAGTATATTCTGTCAGACTTCCAACTGGTTGGCTTGATCGGAATTGCTATTTTTCCAGGAATGGTCAAAAACCAATTATTCTGCAGTTCGGTATACGCTGACGATGGTCACGGTATGGTGTGTTTGAAAAGAGCACGAAAATACCTATGTTAAACGACCGGTATGCTCATGCTACCCAAGCCTTCAACGCTAACCTGCATAACATCGCCTTTAACAATTGGGCCAACACCTGCTGGGGTACCAGATAAAATCACATCACCCGCTGCAAGTTCAAAATAGTCAGATAGGTATGAAATCATTTCGGGCACCTTCCAGATCATCTGATTTAAATCGCCTTCTTGTTTAATCTCGTCATTGACTTTCAATTCCACATGACCGGTATCAAGATGCCCAACGTTTTCTACTGTGTGAATCTCTCCAATCGGCGCTGAACGCTCGAACGCTTTACCGATCTCCCAAGGGCGTCCCGCTTTTTTTTGTTCACCTTGTAAATCTCGTCGCGTCATGTCTAGCGACAAGGCATATCCGAACACGTTGTTTAGTGCGTCCGATACTGGAATATTTTGTCCACCGGTTTTAAGCATGACAGCCATTTCTATTTCATGGTGTACATCGGATGATTTTGGTGGGTAAGGGAATTGTCCCGTGGTGTCTAAATTGTTAGGATTTTTCTGGAAGAAGAAAGGCGGTTCCCGGTCAGGATCGTGACCCATCTCTATGGCGTGTGCTGCATAGTTGCGTCCGATGCAGTAAACCCGGCGCACTGGGAACATCTCGTCAGAGCCCGCAATCGGTAGTGTCACAACCGGCGGTGCTTGAAAAGCGAGTTTAGTCATTTTAGGGCAACCCGTTTTTTGATCAATGTATAAAAACTATTCTGAACCAATCGATAGTAATGTGCAATGCGAGGTTATACAGGCTGTATAAAAACACCCTGTATAACCAAAACCTTTATAAAAAATGCTCCAGATATAAGGGCACGGAAATAAGGGCACAGATATAAAGGCAGTGATATAAAGGCATAGATATAAGGGTATATGAACAAAGGCAACAGAAACAACCTACACAGGTTGTCTGTTAATAGTGTTGTCTATTGTCATCACTCGGCATAAGAAATGATAAGGTGTTATCCAGTTCAATTACGCGTAGACGTTCCTACAACTACTACATTCCATTGTCCTCCAATGCAACATAATGCGGGAAAGCATCCTATATGACTTTTGACAAAACAATATCTGGCGTAGTAGGTGAGGGTGGTTTGTATGAATTCTCTCGAAAAGATAGTGCTGGAGACTGGCATCCTTGTGTAAATATAAAGTTAACGGCATGGCAAGTTGATGATGAAACGGTTGCAGAAGGCGTGCTGCGTTTGGAGAAAAATTTTATCTCCAAGGAAGAAATTAAGCAGCTAAAGTCGATGTTTATTCCTTTTCATACTGTTAGTGTATTGGTATCTGACTCAACTTCAGACCAATTAGACTCTAAAGAGGCTGACTATTATTTTGATAGCGTTTCTACCGGTAACACTATTAACTCAGCATTAGCGGAAACTTCGAGTAATTTATTGCGAGCATCGGAACCTGCTGAGAGTTGGCACCAAGCATTTCTTGGTTTAAGAATTAGTGTGAACGGGGACCAAGAGCGGGTCAGTCAGTTCGCTAGTGAAGTTAATAAGTTCATTAACGATAATGGCGATGTAAATTACCGACAGTTCTACACCTCCCGGTATCCAAACAATGCAACAGTGTATCGCTATCATAAACCCCTCGATCAAGCTGCCACTGCATTCACAGCGCCGTCACTCAATATTCACTTGCAGCAGTCTCCTGATTTTGCTGTGATCATTGTTCGCGGAACATTACTGCCTGAAAATGATCAACGTTTTCTAAAAGACTTTTATGATTCAATTGTCTTGCCAGTTGCAGGTCAGCTGAATTTGAAAGCGACGCTTGACGATAAAAGAATGCCGGTACGCGATGCCATACGAAAGCAGCCGATCACCTTAAAGGGGATTACTGGATTGATGAGCGCAGAGGTGTTTTATTCTGAATACTATGCTGTACAGATCGACAACAGTTACACAGGGGTAAGTTTTAATGGTTATGTTAGTCAGCCAATTGCGGTAAAGCCTTGGGGAGGAATTCTGCAAGCATTTGAGCTATCTGAGAGTTTTGTATCGTTGGAGGCGCCTGCCAAAAAACTTGTAAAGAATTCACTCAAGTCGTTTTTAAAGCAATCAACCCAGCTTGTGCTGCAGCTAACTCCGCGTGTGCACCAGGAGTATAAAGAGTTTTGTGAAAATACAGGCATGGAGGATAAGCTTCAATCTGATCAACCGCAGGCAGTGTGGGCGACTCTTGAGCCTGAAGGCAATGCAATGATCTCAGTCAATGGAAGTGGCTCGAATATGAAATGCGAGATAGCATTTGTGTTAGAGCGGCATTGGGATAACCATGCTTATCGATTTGAATTTATAAGCAAAGATGGAAAAAATTTCTCTGCAGATTTTGATCAATATTAATTGTTATCCTCTAACCATAAACCTCTAACCAAAACCCAAAACCCAAAACCCAAAACCCAAAACCCAAAACCCAAAACCCAAAACCCAAAACCCAAAACCCAAAACCCTTAACAAGTCAGGTTGAGTACTATTTCAATTCTGATAGCGGTTCAGTCGACGGCACCAAGCTCTGCACTTGAAATAAAGCCTAAGCGAGAACTGTGTTGAAGTTGATGTTCGAACACAGTCTCGAATGTATTGGTTGAATTTTTTTTCGCCGGTGGTGTTAATCGTCATGCCATCGATCTGCTTTGAAAAATGCAAGCTATGCAGCGTAGTAGTGGCATTGATTAACAGTTGTTTGCAGACTGTCTTGCAAGCATGTTGTGTAACAACTTTGTTTTCACTTGGTAATATAACCATTTGGTGTGGTGTTCCCAATCGATTTGAAAATTTCTGCTAATCTGGGTTCACACAGATTACAGTCGAAATAAAATCACATGCATAACATCCGACCAACGTTGTTAACAACGAAATTTCTATCGGTATTTTCGATGGCATTGGCGTTTCCCGTAGCGGGGCTTGCGATGCCAACAGTGACAGGCAATGTCCTGACATGGCCTGATAACGGTTGGTATCAAGTGCAACGCGCAGATACCTTTGCAACTGTTTGTGAAGGTAGTGTATCCGATACGTCAAGTTCATCAAATGGCCCTTGCACAATCGACTCAACTAACCATATCGTGATCAATCATTCCACGGGTGAACGCTTTAATAACATCCGTGCGGATAACATGCCGACTTCAAATCCCATTGCGCCAGTGAGCGCAGTCACTATCAGTGGCTCAACTATCAGTTGGCCGGATGATGGTTGGTACCAGGTACAAAACAGCGATACGTTTGTTACGGCATGTGAAGGCGGAACATCTTGTGATGTCGCCGCTGGCAATTATGTGGTTATCAATCACACAACGGGTGAGCGGTTTGAGAATCGAAGCGTAGGCGGCTCGCCTTCGACCGGTACGCCGACTACAGGCACGGATGTCCCTTCAGTGAAAGAAGTTACAGTCAATGGGCAGATGCTGTCGTGGCCTGATGATGGTTGGTATCAAGTACAGGACGCACTCAGTTACACAACAGTTTGTGAAGGCGGTAGAGGGTGCGAAGTATCGCCAGGTGATTATGTGGTTATTAATCACACCGCTGGTAGGCGCAAGGCTGTGAATGTGGCAGGTGCAACTACCGGCGATAACCAAGAACCTAGTACAACGTTTACCCGAGTTGACTTTACTATTACAGTACCCGTTTATGTATCGAACTCTTTGCAGGTACGCATTAGTTTTGGTGACGTAGAATCGCCGGCCGCCTATGTTGTCGATGAATCATGGGCAATATCAACCGATTTACCGGCCGATACGCAAGACAATCTGGTGGTAACGTTCGTTGACAGAAATGGTGAGATTGTTCTTGGCACCTATGAAACCAGTTACACAACCGGCACAAGCGTGTCGGAGACGATTGAAGTGAACGCCAGTCAATTCGATACAGCACGTTGGGACGACGATACTGACGGTGTCAGCAACCTTGCAGAATCACTGATCGGTTCAGATCCGCTTGTTGCAGGCACAGATGGCCAAGCAACTACTCGTGTTAATTTTGGAATCAACGTTCCTGCCTATATGTCTGATGAGCTGCAGGTGCAAGTGGTTTGGGGTGACACAGTGATTGACGCCAGTTGGAATGGTGATGAATTCTGGTCGGCATTTGCAGACTTACCCAGTGATGTAGAGCAGCCTCTGACTGTGATTTTCTATGACAGAAACGGTGCTATTGAATTGGGAAGCTACGAAACTACGCTGCGCACTGGAACTAATGAGTCTGAATATATCCAGTATGAACAAGATCAGATAAGCACTAACCGTTTTGATGATGATTTAGATGGCCGTAGCAACTATGCGGAGTTGGGTGGTGGAAGTGATCCTTTAGTCAGCAATCCTCTCGTGCCAGTGACATTTGCGTCTGTACAAAGCGTATTAAGTGGGCGCTGCTCTAATTGCCATTCGAACTATAGAGGTGGTATTACGCATGAACGTCTACTGGAATTGGAAAGTCGTGATGACACTCCTTATATAATCCCGTTTGAACCTGAATTAAGTCGGCTGGTTCAACGATTTGAGGGTCGCTTTCCTCATGTTGGAGTCAGCAATCGATCAACTTTTCCGCAGTTGCTACGAGCTTGGGTAGCTACGGGTGCGCTGGATAACTGAGACGAATCATCTGGCCCACCTTCATCAAGGTGGGCATTTTTACAGTGGAATTCAACCTGAAGTCATTGGCTGCAAGAGTGGTTTTAAACTCAACGTTGCAGGTATTTTTTCGCCCTCCACCAACACTTCATAGATGCCATTTTCAATTGCAGAGCGATCGCTTTGCGTCGGTGGTGACACCAAGCAAAGCCCAATAGCCGCGCCTTGGCTATACGCAAATGCACCACTGGTAATATAGCCAACGATTTGCCCGTCACGGAGTACTGGTTCGTTGTGGTGTAGCAGTGGTTTATCGTTATTTAATTTTATTGAACACAAATACGGGCCTTTGCCTTCTGCTTTGCGCATAAGGTAGGCATCACGACCAAGAAAGGCAATCGGTTTGTTGGGTTTGCAGGTGAAATCTAAGCCCAGCTGATGTGGTGATTCGGTATACGCTAGTTCATGGCCCCAATGTACAAACCCTTTTTCAATCCGCAACGCATTCAAGGCCTCACCACCAACAAGTTTTAAACCAAAGGCTTGGCCGGCTTCATAGATCTCCGCGAATACATGTTCCGCAAAGTCGGGTGTGATGAAGATCTCCCAACCCAATTCACCTGTAAAAGAGAGTCGCTGAGCAGTGACTTCGGCATGCCCAATACAGAACGTACGCAGGCTGTTAAAAGAAAATGCAGCGTCGCTGAAGTCGATGTTGCTTACCGCTTGCATAAGCTTTCGAGACTCAGGGCCACA
>JAVCKV010544332.1:0-35581 GCA_032274145.1 Herpochondria borealis | reverse complement strand
GAATTATAGAACCTTAGAAGATAAGCTGTATACCAAGGATACGATTGATTCAAAAAGGCTAGAAAAGGTAATGAGAGTAGCTCTGTTGACTAAAGATAGTTTGCATATACAGATGAATAAAGGTGGGATTGATCAGCTTTTAAAATGTTACAAGGAAAAATAAGAATTGTTAAGTTTTATCATATTAAATAAAATCATTTTTCGTTAAATACTGGCTATCAAAATGTAACATTTTAGGATGTTTATTTAATGTTAAATATATTAAATAAAAATATATGTTTTGTTCAGAGATTTTTACTTTTGGCAAAGGAATTGCAAGTCCCAAACTTGTAATCCATTTACAATAAAATCCGTTGAACATGATCAGTTACGAAAAGGTACAAAGAGTATTAAAAAATCCACCTACAGTGGATATGGTTGAACTTTATAACACTATGGATAGAAATATTTCTACTCATCCAATGTGTGTGAATGAAGAAGAACCATTACAATATTTGAAAGAAGCTGGTAAATTCTGTATCAGCGCTACAAGTATACAAAGCAAATATATCGCATTTGTTTTAGGGAAAAATGTAATTAGTACATTTCCTGATGATGTGATTCAATTGTTTTTCAATATAGAAAGTGATTACAAAATGCAATTTGGAAAGATCAAAGGAGAGAAGATTGATGGTTGCATTTGTGTGATGCATCAAGAATCAACAGATTTCGATTTGCAAAAAATCTACGATAATATTTACAGTTTATAATTTTGACAATTTTTTAACCAATTATAATCCTTAGTTGAATTTTTCAACTAATTCCTTAAATTCAAAAGAGCCTTTACGAGAGTAGAGGCTCTTTTTTGTTTAAAATATTCCAAATCTTTAAGATTTGGAATACTCTAACTGCTGCTCATCAATAAATTAAATATGCCAGTTTTTGAAAAACTTGCATATTACTTCGACAATAACTTCATGAAATCATCATAACATTCATTCAATTTTCCAGAAGATAAATATTCGATTTTACCATATTTATCGACTAAGACATAATGGGGGAGTGCTGAGATTTTTAATTCCTCTTTCGCCTTTTTTAAGTCAAGACCATATACATTTTCTCCAACAATGTTTTCACGGGAAAGGGTAGTTCTCCAAATATCTTCTCGTTCATCTATATTCACATTTAAAAATACAACACCATTATTTTTTAATTGTCTTCGCAAATCAGCAGTCTCTCTGAATCCTTTCAAACAAGGTGCACACCAACTTGCCCAAAAACTTACATAGACAACCTTGCCTGCGTAATTAGTTAAATAAATTTCTTGTTCAGACAAATCCAAAACTTTAAAATCAGGAGCTAATTGAGCATGGAGATATTGACCTTCTTTGCCAAAAATAGATTCTAAAGTACTGTTGTAAATCGGATATGGATTTTCTCTTTTAAATGATTTGAATTCTTGCAATGCTAATTTAGAATTCCCCAATTGATAGTTGTTGACCATCAATCTTGCTAGCATAAAATACCTAGATTGATTCATCAAATTTTTACGAATAAAAGTAAAGTAAGATTGCTCAACCTTCTCAGTTACAGGAGTTTGTAAATGTAAAAAATGGATAAATGAATTTAATAGATTTTGGAAAGCAGGTTGTTTGATATATCTCTCATCATTGATATCGGCATTTCTCAGTAAGGCATACCGAACCCAAAATCCTTGTAAATCTTGTGTTGAAAATCTATCTTTATTGAAAAGGAAATAAGCTAATTTATTCGTTTCATATTTCCAATGGATTTCATTTTCTAACATACGAAAGAAGTCTCTATCCAAAGAAGGTGTATTGTGCAAGTACCGAAGTTGACTTTGATGATCAGTATCTAAAATTCTGAAATAATCTTCTTTAGCATATGAAACAGCTTTGCTTTTAATATTGGCATCTACAAAAGTGGTCAAACCACCCATTTCGTATTTTTCTTTTTTGTCTAAGTTCCATTGGAAAGAACGTTTGAAGGAATTGTAAAAACTATTGTTATGAAGATCTTTCCCCTTGAACCGAATAGATTGTTCTGGAGTATTGGCATCTGTTTCAAATTCAATTCGTGTAGTCGTCGCACCAATGAAAATATCAAATGGATTTTCTCCAATTTTTAATTCAATAAACTGAGCACCTTGAATTGGTAAATCCATCAAGAATTCATTATTCTCATTCAGTTTAGCTCGGTAAATTATTTTTCCTTGAAGTAGTTCACTATTGTTGATCATGATATTGACCATGTTATCAGCAGCACCATTTATTTTTCCAAAGATGGTAACGTTAGCAAATAAAAGAGAAGGAAATATGATAAGTAGTAAAACGAAAATAATCGTGGAACTTTTCATTTTAGATTGTTTTGTATCTGTAAGTGAAATTTGATTAAACTCTAGTTTTTTGGAAAAAAAAATGATTAATGATAGGATATGTAAGCTCAAAGATAGGATTTTTCTTTTAGTTCCTTGAAGATAATTATTGAAAAATGAATAAGATCGAATTAGGTAAGCAAGTGTTATTCAATATTCTAAATATTATATATTTTCTATATAAATAACAAAGCCTCTAAGACGCAAAGATGAGTTTTCATCAAGTCTTAGAGGCTTTGGAGTTAAGCTCAAAAATGAATCTATAACTGATTCCTATTTAACTTGAAAATGATGTTCACCATATCTGTCTTCAATTTCATCTAAGATGGAATACAAAACTTCTGGATCATGATTCGTCACCAACTGAGCACGGAAAGGTTTGATATGTGGAAACCCTCGAAAGTAGTTAGTATAATGACGACGCATCTCTAAAATTCCAAGTTTTTCACCTTTCCATTCCATAGAATGTTTGAGGTGTTGTCTCGCTGCTGCAACTCGTTCTTCCGTAGTTGGTAGAGCCAACTTTTCTCCAGTAGCCAAGAAGTGTTTTATTTCTCTAAAAATCCAAGGATAACCAATACTTGCTCGACCAATCATAATTCCATCAACGCCATATCGCTCTTTATATAACAATGCTTTTTCGCCGCTAGTAATATCACCATTTCCAAAAATAGGAATCTTGATTCTTGGGTTTTCTTTTATTTTTCCAATCAATGACCAATCGGCTTCTCCTTTATACATTTGTTTCCGAGTTCGCCCATGAATGGACAAGGCTTTGATGCCAACATCTTGCAAGCGTTCCGCTACCTCTTCTATATACAATGAGTTTTCATCCCACCCCAAACGTGTTTTTACAGTAACAGGAAGATTAGTAGATTTGACGACATCAGAAGTCAACCGAACCATTTTGTCAATATCTTGCAAAATACCTGCACCTGCCATTTTATTGACGACCTTCTTTACTGGACAACCGTAATTGATATCTAATACTTCTGGTTTTGCTTCCTCTACAATTTCCGCAGCCTTCATCATAGAATCATGATTGGCTCCAAAAATCTGAATACCTACAGGACGTTCATAATCATAAATGTCCAATTTTTGTACTGATTTGGTAGCATCCCGAATCAACCCTTCCACAGAAATGAATTCTGTATACATCATATCACATCCTTGTTGCTTACACAATGCACGAAAAGGCGGATCACTAACATCCTCCATTGGAGCCAACAACAATGGGAATTCTCCCAACTCAATATTTCCGATTTTTACCATGGTGCAAAATTAAGGTTTTTTTTATTAAGGTTGCGAGTTCCCATCAAATTTAAGGCTCTATGTTGATTTTTTTGGGCAAAAGAAAAGGTGAATTAAAGTTCAGTTCTTTTATTAGCAAAAAAAATAGGTACACGAATATTTTTTGTTGGTCAAAAAAAAGAATTAAAAAATTAAAAGGAATTTAGCCAAAAGCATTGAGTGGGGGAGCAGGTCGATTACTGCGGAGCAATAGGAATAGACTAGACTTTTTTTGGTTCGTTTTTTTTGGCAATGAAAAAAAATGAACAACGCCCAACTTACTAGAATGCCCCAGTATTAACAATACATTTGCGGTTTATACTACCCACGGTAATGAACTTAGACTTAAATTTAATCATCGATTTAATTGAACTTAAAAAATCATAATCGGTAAATGAATTTGAAGGCAACCCTCAACTCGAAACTCGTAACCCGTAACTTTTTGTATTTTGTGAAAAACAATCAATTCTTCAATCTTAAACAAACCTCATCATGAGAAGATTCCAATTTTACTTTTTATTTATTGGCTTAATTATTTTTTCCAATTTCCAAACTTCTTTTGGGCAAGTAGGAATTCCTAAAAACATAGAAGACATCGCCATTATTGAGCAGAAGGTCATGGTCGAAATGCGAGATGGTACCCGTTTAGCCACTGATGTCTATCGTCCAAAAACAGATAAACCTGTCCCAATTATTTTCTCAAAAACACCTTATAATTTTAATTCATGGGGAGATGGTAAAGAACGAAACGGAACAAAAAAGCGTGCCTACGAGGCAGTCAAACGAGGATATGCCTATGTGGTTCAAAATGAAAGAGGAAGATATTTTTCTGAAGGGAAATGGGATATTTTAGGAGTGCCAGTAACAGATAGTTATGATGCTTTTACATGGATGAAAAATCAATCATGGTCTAATGGAAAAATAGGAACCTTAGGTTGTTCATCAACTGCGGAGTGGCAAATGGCAGCTGCTGCTTTAGATCATCCTTCTCATGCCGCAATGGTACCTCAAGGATTTGGTGCAGGGGTCGGTAAAGTAGGTCGATATAATGAGCAAGGCAATTGGTACAAAGGTGGTGCGCAACAAATGTTATTTACCTCATGGTTGTATAGTGTACAAAATGATGAGTTTCGCCCAAGGGTTCCTGAAGGTGCAACTCAAGAAGATTTGATTCGAGTTTCTCGATTTTATGATTTGGCATCGGAAGCTCCTCCGGTAGATTGGGCAGAGGGATTTACGCATTTACCAGTAGCAGATATTATTAAAAATCAAAATGGAACAAAAGGAATCTATGATCAAATGATCAGTAGAAAACCAAATGATAAAGATTGGTATAAAGGTGGATTGTATCATGACAATATGGATTTTGGAGTGCCATCGTTTTGGTTTGTATCATGGTATGATGTTTCTGTAGGACCCAATTTGGAATTGTATAATCATGTAAGAAAAAATGCCGTAGATCAAAAAACAAGAGACTTACAATATTTGGTGATTGCACCAACTTTGCATTGTCGATTTACTAGAGCAACAGAGAATACTATTGTTGGGGAACGTAATGTTGGGGATGCTCGATTGAATTATGATGATTTGATTTATGGTTGGTTTGATCATTTATTAAAAGAGGAAAACAATGGTTTTACGGAAAAGACACCTCGTGTCCAATATTATGTGATGGGCGAAAACAAATGGAAGTCTTCTGATACTTGGCCTCCTGAAGGCGCAGAGATGACGCCATTTTATTTGAATAGTAATGGCAGAGCGAACAGTCTTTATGGAGATGGTAAATTGCAAATGAAAGCGCAGTCGTTAGGTGAAACTCCTGATGAATTTGTTTATGATCCTTTGAATCCTGTGCCGTCACTTGGTGGTCAAGTTTGTTGTACAGGTAATGCAGTGAAAGGTGGTGCCTTTGATCAGAAGCGAAATGAAACGCGTCATGATATTTTAGTATATTCTACGGAACCTTTGAAGGAAGGAGTTGAAATGTCAGGTAGTATTGAGACGACTTTATATGTTGGGTCAGATGCTAAGGACACTGATTTTACTTTAAAAATTATTGATGTTCATCCTGATGGAACGGCTTATAATTTGAATGAGACTTTGCTTCGAGCAAGGTACAGAGAAGGTTTTGATAAAGAAGTTTTCATGAAAGATGATAAAGTTTATCAATTAGAAATGCCTCCAATTGCAACGAGTAATTTTTTCAAAAAAGGACATCAAATTCGAATTGAAATTTCGAGTAGTAATTTCCCAAGGTTTGCAAGAAATCTAAATACAGGTGGAAATAATTATGATGAAAAAGATGCAGTCGTTGCTAAAAATAAGATTTATCATTCGGCAAAATATCCTTCGCAGATTCGATTACCGATTGTGAAAAAATAAGAATGTCAGGTAGCTTTCATTTTGTTTTTACAAATGCCTGAAGAAAGACAAAAGAAGAATTTATTTATGAGAATTATTTTTAATATTTAGATTCTTCTTTTGTTTTTTTTTAAAACTAAAACGCTCTCTTATGAAAACTAACTTTTTGCTTATCTCGATTTGTTTATTTATAACAATAAAATTACAAGCGCAAGATTTTGCACCTGTTGGAGCGAAATGGTATTTTCCTGAATACTTTGCATTTTCAGGGAACCAAGGAGTAATCACATATGAAAGTATTGGTGATACGATTATTAATAATCTTTCTTGTAGGATTATCGAAAAAAGTAGACCGTCTTGTTTTATTCCTATATCTGGAGAAATTTTTCTTCATGAAAAAGGAGATACCATTCAAATGTATTATCCAGAACTTGATACGTTTAAAACTATAATTGACTTTGGTGCTGAAGTTGGAGATAGTTGGGTTATTGACCAGAGATATGCTCTTTTTCAAGACACAGTGGAATGTAAGGTAGATTCGATGTCAATTTATGTAGATGCTAATTCTGGATTGTCTTTTAAAACACAGCATGTCACCTTAACCTCCTAAATGGAGATACTATTTATTTTAATTATTCTAACCAAATATATGAGCGGATAGGATTTCATCAAGCATTGATTCCAATAGGAGATTCGTTTATTTGTGATGGAAATTTCGAAGATGAAATCCGTTGTTATTCTGATTTTGAAATAGGTTTAATATCATTCGATACGGTTGCCTGTGGTTTCACTCCAACTGAAGATTTAATAAAAGTTAACGATGTATCAATTTTCCCAAATCCAACAACCGATCAATTATTTTTCAAAACAAAAACACTAGACTTACAAAGTGTTCAAGTTTTTTCTTTGGAAGGAAAACTAATGAGCGCATTTTCGTTAGAACAATCAGAGATAGATTTGAGTCATTTAAATGCAGGAGTTTATTTTTTGAAAATAAAAACGGATCAAGGAATGGTAGTTGAGAAAGTGGTAATCAATCAAAATTGAAATAATTATTTATAAAACTAAAACACTTTCTTATGAAAACTAATTTTTTTCTTTTCTCATTTTGTTTATTCATAACAATAAATTTACAAGCTCAAGATTTTGCGCCTGTTGGAGCGAAGTGGTATTTCCCTGAAACATTTTTTTCGAATGGAAATATTGACTTGATTACCAATGAAAGCATTGGTGATACTATCATCAACAATCTTTCTTGTAGGATTATTGAAAAAAGTAAATCGTCTTGTGATGTGCCGCTTTCTGGTAAATTCTTTCTTTATGAAAATGGTAATCAAATCTTTAAATACAATTCGTTAACTGATTCGTTTAATTTAGTTATCGACTTTGGAGCAGGTATTGGAGAAAATTGGGAGGCAGTTTTAACTTATAACAAATTCACTATCACTGTTGATTCTATTTCTTTTTTTTATTTTAACATCAATGACAGCCTTAAAATTCAACATGTAACGATGGTGGATTCCTTTTTTTTGAATAGTCCTGTGAGTACTAGAATAATTGAGAAAGTTGGTTTTGTGAAAGCCCTTTTACCCTACAACTATACTACTCTTTGTGATGGAAATTATGAAAGGCCTATCCGATGTTATGAAGATTCGAATGTGGGTTTAATAACATTCGATATGGTTGCCTGTGGTTTTACACCAACGGAAGATTTAATAAAAATTAATGATGTAGCAATTTTCCCAAATCCAACGAGCAATCAATTATTTTTCAAAACAAAAACACTAGACTTACAAAGTGTTCAAGTTTTTTCTTTAGAAGGAAAATTAATGAGCGCATTTTCGTTAGAACAATCAGAGATAGATTTGAGTCATTTAAATGCAGGAGTTTATTTTTTGAAAATAAAAACGGATCAAGGAATGGTAGTTGAAAAAGTTGTCATTAATCGAAATTAAAATAAAACCACTAAGGCACGAGGACACAAAGATGATTTGAAAAGATTGAATTTTATGTCTTCGTGCCTTAGTGGTTTTCCAAAACAAAAACATGAATCAAGACAAAATTTCAGGAAATACATTTTGGACAAAACGATATGAAGAAGCTCGAACAGGTTGGGATATAGGTTATCCTTCCACACCTCTAAAAGAATATATCGACCAATTGGAAGATAAGGCAATTAAGATTTTAATCCCAGGAGCAGGCAATGCTTATGAAGCAGAATACCTTTTCCAACAAGACTTTCACAATGTTCACATTTTAGATATATCAAAAAAACCTTTAGAACAATTTGCGGAACGAGTTCCCGATTTTCCAAAAGAAAATTTAATTCATAATGACTTCTTTAAACTAGAAGGTCAATACGATTTAATTTTAGAGCAAACTTTCTTTTGTTCTTTTCCACCATTATTAGCGACTAGAAAAGCTTATGCAAAAAAGATGCACGAGCTTTTAAAACCTAGTGGTAAATTAGTAGGCGTATGGTTTGATATTCCTCTGAAAGGAGATTTAGTAAAACGTCCTTTTGGTGGAGACCGAGAAGAATATTTTGGATATTTCCAACCTTGGTTTGAAGTAGAAGTTTTAGAAAAATGTTATAATTCTATCGAGTCTAGAAATGGAGAAGAATTGTTTTGTATTTATAAAAAGTAAAATCTAATATTAATGCGCTCTTATTTTAAAGATGTAACAATACTTTTACTGATTTTTATAATGTATTCTTGTTCCCCTCAGTCAACTAATGGATTGATACAACATTCAGTCACTAATGGGGCAGGCATAAAATTGAAAAAAAAGGATGAGATTAAATTTAGTGTCAATTCGGCGGTACCTTCCTTTGAGCATTCTGAAGATGCCTACACTGATTTTCAGATTGGGTATAGTCCATTCAAATATGTAGGTGTACAAGCAGGTCATTATAGATTCCATAGCATGATAAGGAATCGAGAATTAAGCAAATCAAACGTTAATAATTTATCAATAGGGACTTATTATCCTATTGACTTAACAGGGTTGATTGAGTGGCTACCTTACTATCCAAGAATATTACCAGATAGTTTTCAAGTAGAATTATATGGAGGCGCTTCTTTAGGAAAAATAGTCAATAAAGATAGCGATGATAATACACCAGAGGATTTTCATGTTTCTACTTTTCGAATGCAAAATTATTTTTTTAGAACTGGTTGGACTTATTATCTATCAAATTTTAGTTTTAATGCGAATTACAAATGGGGATATTTAAACTTTTATAAAGGAGTATATGATTATGGCCGAGGTACAACATCAGTCTTTTCTAATTTCAATAATATCAAAGAAGATAATGATGTCACCTATGCTGAAGTTACTCATCAGCTCACTTACAATAGTGATGAATTACAAATTCATGTTGGAGTGTCTCGTGTTCAAATTAATGAACCATCTAATATCAAATTTAAAGAAACCATTTGGTTTGGAGGAGTAACTTTTGATATTCAAACCATTTTGAATCATAACAAAAACTATAATGACCAATACTAGCTATAATTCTTTTTTCAAATCTTTATCACTCTTACTTTTTTTAATTTCATTAGATGCTTGTACCTCTTCGACTTTTATTCATCACGCTCCAATTGAAGGTAATCACCAAAGGCTTCAAGAACAATATGATTTAAAAATTTCAGGAAGTATACTCAATGTAATTCTACAAAGAAAAAAAGATTTGAATAATAATTTTCAACTTAGCTTTAGCCCTTTTAAGTCTGTTGGGCTTCAAGTTGGGCGAAGTAGTTTTGTTTCTAACAATATTATTTCAAATATTACTTCTACAAATGTCAAATCATGGAAATGGGCTTTAGGAGGCTATCATTTTTTTGAATTTAAACAAAATAGACGGAGAAGAAGGAGTGAGAAACGAAGTAAATATTTATTACCTAAAGGATTATTGATAGATCTTTATTCTGGAACAGAATGGAAGAAAATAGATTATTATGGTGTTGAAGAAAATGGATACGCAAGAGCATTGTTAAAGTCTGAAAATTTATTTTTGGAAGGTGGAGTTCAATATCAAACAGAGTATTTCGGAATAGGAAGTACTTTGAAATTTAATTCCCTTCGTTTCAAAGAAGGGAATTATAATTTTCAAGTAGATTGGATAGCTAGTTCTCCTCAAATTCAAGAGAATAAACTACTCGATCATTTTTTAATAATAGCGGATAATGATCATCGATACAACTTTATGGAAGGTTCCATTTATCTCAAATTAGGAGATAAAAGATGTAATTTTTATGCGGGATACAGTCGAAGCTTTCAACCTCAAAATAGTTTCTTAAGAAGTGTTCCTCATATTGCTTATGCTGGATTCAATTTAAATATTGATACTTTCTATGACCGTTATTTAAAAAAGAGGAAATAAAGGCGAAGTAATAAAAAATGATACTGACGTGCCTCTCAAAGTCGAACTTAAAGTTCGCCTTTGAGTTTGAGTTAAATGAATCAAAAGTTAGCGGCGAACTTTAAGTTCGACGCTAACAAAAAAAGCGACTACCGAAATTTCGATAGTCGCTTTTTAAGTTGGTGAAACCGTCAGCCGTAGACCGTTGGTCGTCCACCGTTATTTTATTCAACATAAAGCCTTTGGAAAGGAATGATTACTTCATTTCTATCCATGTCATTCAATGCACGAATTTTTGCAACACTAGTGTTATAATATCTTGCGATACCTGCAATCGTTTCATCTTCTCTTACCACGTGAACTAATCTTTTCTGACCGTTTACATTTACTT
Organism: Herpochondria borealis; assembly: GCA_032274145.1. Taxonomy (NCBI): domain Eukaryota; phylum Rhodophyta; class Florideophyceae; order Ceramiales; family Ceramiaceae; genus Herpochondria; species Herpochondria borealis. Next base: position 24,799 of record JAVCKV010544332.1, on the reverse strand, counting down.
CCATCAAGTTGTCGCCTTTTCCACTAAGGATAGGTTGTGCTCTAATCACTTCTCTTCTGGCAGTATTTCCGTCAACAGTAGGAGCTACATAATTGTATTCTTGAGGTATTACTTGTTGTGGTTGAGCTTGAGCAACTACCGCAATGATAAGAACTTGTCCTGGAGCGATTGCACTAGAAGAAAGATTATTCAAACGAATCAAATCATTTACTTTCATTCCATACAATCTAGAAATCGCATATAAAGTTTCATTCTTTCTAACCGTATGAGTATTACCACCTTTACTAGCTACATAATTGTAAACAGTAGGAGTAGCGCCAGCAGGAATAGGTGTTCCAGCAGGAATGATATAAGCAACTTGTGTTTGTTGTTGAACAACAGGTTGTGTTTGTGGAGCTCTTTGATAATTATAATCAACTGGAGCTTGAACAATCAAACGAGTACATGGATAAATTGTATTTCTTCTCAATCCATTCCATGATTTTAATTGACTGAATGACACGCCATAGCTTCTTGCAATGCTATAAAGGTTTTCACCTTTCTGAACGATATGAGTATTATAAGTAGGTTGTTCATCACAATCAACTTTCATTCCTTTACTCGTATTTGCAACTACAACAGGAGCTGTAATCGCTAATCTCATACAAGGATAAATTCTATCATTAGCAGGAATTCTATTCCATTTTTTCAATTGATTAATGTTCAAACCGTAAGTACGAGCAATAGCAAATAAAGTCTCTTTCTTTCTGACAATATGAGTATCAGCAGTAGACCTTTCTAAACATTCAGCTTCCTGCTGAACCACTGGGGGAGTAGTAGCAGTTGGTTGCGGCGTATAAGTCGTAACTTTTGTTGCTGTAGTTGTCGTCGTTCTAGTTGGACCAGGTTGTCCATTTACCATATATCCATCTTTATAAGTGTTACCACCATAAAGACCGTTAGCTGGTTTTCCAGTTTCAGAGTTCACATAATAACCTCTATCTACATCCAAATAGATAGTTCCCATTCGTGGGTTAATCCAATTACCAATTCCATCAGTCTTAGCACCAGTTACTCTGATTCTTCCTGAAGAAGCATAGTTAGGATAATAGGTACCGTCAGCAGCAGTTGTGCCTTGTTCATATTTATTGCCATTACCAGTACCAGATGGAACATATCCACCACCAGTATTTGTATTAGCATTGTTAGGGTTGTAACCTCCTGTAGAATTTCCAGAACCGTAATAAGGAGGATTATTTCCTACATCCGTAGTTGTATTTCCAGAATTAGTTGGGTTATAAGAACCTGAGTTAGTAGTCGGGTTATAACCAGAACCATTATTGGTAGGATTGTATCCGCCATTATTAGTAGTAGGATTATATCCACTACCATTATTAGTAGATGAATTATTTCCAGTGGTACTACCAGAGTTATTTGCAGTAGTAGTGTTAGCGTTAGGCTTTCCACCATAGAACTTACAGATTAGCCCTAGATAGTCTTGAATATTATAGTCATTGATTTTTCTCAATTCTAATTCAGAACCTCTAGCTAAAGGAGGAACTGGATCAGCCTTTTTGTAAAGCACTCCAATCTCAGGAAGAATAGTAAGAGAAGCTTTATTCTTTCTGCCTTTATCCGCGCTTACTTTAAATTTATATTCGCTTAAGCAGTTTTCATCATTTTTCTGTTGGAAAAAGACATCAGCTTTAGAACCTTTAGTAGCTAGGTTTCCCGTAGAATTTTGATTGTAATAATAAGAGTAAGAGTAATCCTCTGCTCTTGATCCAAAAGCAATACTAGTGTTATAATAGTATTCAGCTTTTTTAACTTTGTAAATTCTGAATCCATAAGTATGTTCTTGTACGATATATACATCGACCATACCTTTATTGACATCAGATACAAATTGTTCATCCCGTTCAAGATCCTTACAGCTTAGTGTGTTGGAAGGTTTATATTGACGAGGAGTGTAATCTTCACCAGATTCTAAAATGACCTTTTCATTGTCACTTACTTTCAAGTGAAAAAATAAATAAGGTGTTTCCGCATTTCCGTCTTTTGCATATTCATAACTATCCATACAATCCTTGCTAGAATTGTAATCAATATAAATATCCTTGCCATCGATAGATGACATAGAAAGAAGACAGAAAAGCAATACGCAATTCAAAAGTTTCATAGTACTGTTTTTTTACTAAAAAATAATAATAGTGAAATTGGATGACCACAGAGAATCCAAGTGATGCTTTTAAGGAAAGGACTAGTTTGAGTTCGTAAAATTAAACTATTAGTCTTTCATTTGCAAGTATTTGTTAAATAATTGAAACATTTGAAACATTGAACAATCCAGCAAACACTGGGGTTTTGTTGAATTATGACTAATTTATTGCAGAAATTTTGCAAATAGTGACCCGATAAAACCAATAATAATGCCAGTAAGCACTAGCATTAAGACAAATTGGATTCTTGGTTTTCCATCTTCAGCGAACATATCTAAAGCTTCTTTTTCATCTTCGTCAAAATTCGGTTTGAACATAACTGTAATATGATAACCCAAAATAGCATCGATTAGAGAAATTAAACCACCGATTGTAACAGCAGCCATGGTGTTGATGGTTAGAGCAGCATAAGCGGTGATGACTAATTGAAGAACAAGGGAAAAAACAGATAATTTTTTATAACTAATATTGAATTTTCGAGAAGCAATTGAAGCTAAGGCATCAAAGAGTAAAACAGCGATTCCTCCCACTAGGAGAATCATAAAGTAAGATTGTGTCATTCAGTAATGTTGTTATATGTAAGTATTGGTATTGAATTATTTTCTCAAAAATATAAAATATTAAGATTTGAACGACCTATTGAGAGCTAATTAACGATTTATTAAATGTAAGATGAACCACCTTAGTTCAGTTTTCTCAAACCTCGACGGCAATTATTAATTCTTTCATTAGCGAAGCATTAATTATTAATTCCGGTTTGTCGCTTTGCGTTCTTCTGTAGTTCTAATATAAGGTTGAAGGGGAAATCCCTACACTTATGATTAACAAGAAAGAGTTCAGAAATTTGAATGACTTTTATTTTTGAATTTTTACTTTTGAGATGTTCTTAAATTTTTTGAAAAAAAATTAAAAAGCAATGAAAGTACAAGACCAAATGTTTGAAGCATTAAAAGGAAAGCAACTTTTCAATCAAGCAAAAGATTTTGCATTTAATTATGCAGACGAAATCAATAATCGACCTGTCTTTCCATCCACTCAGGCGATCAATGATTTAGCTATTTTTAATGAAAAAATGCCAAATGAGATTGGCGAACCTGAACAAATTATTCAGCTACTTCATGAGTACGGTTCACCAGCAACGGTTGCACAAACAGCAGGTCGATATTTTGGATTTGTAAATGGTGGAGCAGTTCCTGTTTCGGTGGCTGCAAAATGGCTTTCAGATTTTTGGGATCAAAATGCAGGATTGTATGTGATTTCACCAATCAATTCTAAACTCGAATATATCTGTGAGCAATGGTTAAAAGAGATTTTTAATTTACCTAAAGAAACGGTAGCAGGTTTTGTAAGTGGAACTTCGTCTGCTAATCTGTGCGGACTTGTTGCCGCTCGATATCGGTTGTTGAAAAATATGGGATGGGATGTCAATGAAAATGGATTGAATGGAGCGCCGCCTATAAAAGTAGTCGCTCATCGACAAATTCATGCAGCGATAAAAAAAGCGTTAGCAATAATAGGATTTGGGTATAATAACATTACTTGGGTAAATTCTGATAAAGAAGGAAGAGTATTGTTAGATGATATGCCAGAGATTGATGCTAGCACTTTAGTTATTCTGCAAGCTGGAAATGCTAACTCAGGTTCTTTTGATCCGTTGGAAGAAATTTGTAAAAAAGCAAATGAAGTAGGAGCATGGGTTCACATTGATGGAGCATTTGGTTTATGGGCTGCCGCCACAACAACGCTTTCACATTTAACGAAAGGAATGGAGTTGGCTTCTTCTTGGTCGGTGGATGGTCATAAGACTTTAAACACACCTTATGACTCAGGTATCATCTTATGTAAAGATGGTCCCGCTTTAGTAAGTGCTTTGCAATCTACTGGTGAGTACATTATATATAGTGAGAAAAAAGATAGTATGCTTTACACGCCTGAGATGTCAAAGCGAGCTAGAGCCGTTGAACTTTGGGCAACTATGAAATATTTAGGTAAAGCAGGGATTAATGAAATGGTAACTGGATTTTACAATCATGCTAAACAATTTGAAAAAGATATGCGGTCGAAAGGTTTTCGAATCATGAATGAAGTTGTTTTTAACCAAGTTATGATTGCTTGTGATAATGAAGAATTGACAAATGCGACATTAACGAATCTTCAAAATTCAGGAGAGTGTTGGTGTGGTGGTTCTAGATGGCATGATGAGGCAGTGATAAGAGTGAGCATCTGTTCGTGGGCAACTACGGAAACTGATATGCAAAGAACGGTCAATGCATTTGTGGAGGCGAGGGATCATGCTCTGATTGGTTGAGAAAATAGTATTCTAGGAACGCAGAGTTACACAGAGTTTCCTCAGCGTACCTCTGTCTTCTCTGTGCAACTCTGCGTTTCTAGAATATATAATATATTTTTCAAAATGTTTGCGCTATAGATTTTGTCAAAAAATATAAGTATTTTTATACTTTATTAAACATACTGAGAGAAGAGTTCCTCGCTGCTACTTCTTACCTCAATTAACAAACCATGAAAGCCTTTAATTCACTATTGAAACAAACCCTGTTTGTTTGCTTCACCTTTATACCCTTCTTTGTATTTTCTCAAGGTACTATCGTTCAAGATGTAGTCAAAGTTTTTCAGAATTGGGAACATTTCCATGATAAAGAACAATTTGACAAAGCCATCGACCAAGCTGAATTAGCTTATAAATTTGCAGCAAAAATCAACCGAAAAGATTTAATGTCTGGTGCCTTATATCGCAAAGGTCTTTCCCATCTATTAATTCCTAAAAGAGCCGCTAAAAATAGAAAAACTGCAAAAGATAAATTTACTGAAAGTTTATTGTTAGCAACTGCTTCAAGCGCTACTCAATTGCGTCTGGATAACATGACTCAATTGAAACGGATTGCTGCTATAGAAAAAGATTTTGAAAAGGAGACTTATTATGAAAAGCAAATTAATGATTTGAAAGCATTGGTATTTGCAAAAGTTGAGAATGAAGCGCTAACAGAAAACAATGAAACCTTATCGCAAAACAATGAACAACTCGCTGTTAATAATGAACAGTTGTCAAGCAATAATGATTTATTAGAAGAAAAAGCAGTTCAATTAAAAACTCAAAGAGTTCAATTATCTAAGAAAGTAAAATCACTTACCGAGGCTCAATTAGAATCGCAATTGATTATTGCATTGACAAATAATCAGGTGGATTCTTTAAATTTTGAACGTACTAGAGATTCATTTTTACTAGAAGCAAAAGAGTTAATTCTATCAGAGCAAAATTCAAAATTAGAATTACAAAACAGTCATATAGAATTGCAGAATAGTCAAATTAGATTACAATCAAGTCAGAGAAATTTTTGGTTGGCTTTGGCAGGTATCATTGCTTTATTGGGGGTAGGCGCCATGTTGAGATATTTAGAAACTAAAAAATATAATTTGGAATTGGAAACTAAAAGTAAAATTATTGAAGAACAAATAAAGCGATCAGATGAATTGTTGTTAAATATTTTGCCAGTGATGGTTGCCAAAGAACTGAAAGAAAATGGAGTAGCCAAAGCAAGGAAATATGATCAGGCAACTGTTCTTTTTGCTGACTTTAAAAATTTTAGTGCAATAGCTGAAAAGCTTTCTCCTGAAGAATTGGTCAAAGAGTTGGATTTTTATTTTAAAACATTTGATAGGATTATTATCAAGCATGGTTTAGAAAAAATCAAAACTATCGGAGATGCTTATATGTGTGTCGGGGGACTACCTGAAAAAAAGGCATCTCATGTAGAAGACATTATCAAAGCAGCGCTTGAAATTCAAATGACTTTAATTAAATTAAAGAAGGAAAGAACGAAAAAAGGCCAACCATTCTTTGAAGCTAGAATCGGGATTCATACAGGTCCTTTGGTGGCAGGAGTGGTAGGCTCTAGCAAATTTGCTTATGATGTTTGGGGAGATACTGTAAATGTGGCAGCTAGATTAGAATCTACTAGTGAAGCAGGTAAGGTGAATATTTCAGCTTCTACATTTGAAATAGTCAAAGAAGAATTTGATTGTGAATACAGAGGAAAGATACCCGTCAAAAATAAGGGAGAAATAGAAATGTATTTTGTGAATGGGTTGAATTGATGAGCTGATTTCTTCGCAAAATTTTATTGAAACTACAAAGTCACGAAGACACAAAGTTAGATTTTAAACTTTGTGCCTTTGTGCCTTCGTGACTTTGTGGTTTCAATTATTCTTGTTTGCAGCTTGCCGAAATATAACCTTCTCTGGTTTCAAAAATATGTCCTGACTTATTCATTCGCAATCAAAAGAAAAAATGTAATTTTGGTCTCTATTAAAAAAAAACAGATTGATGGCAAAGACATATGTTATTGGGATTACTGGAGGTAGTGGCTCAGGTAAGACTTCATTTATAAAATCACTCCGACAAAATTTTTCTGAAAAAGATATATGTATCGTTTCTCAAGACGATTACTATCTCACCAAAGAGCTTCAAAAAAAGGATAAAAACGGAATTGAGAATTTCGATAGACCGGGTTCTATTGATAAAAAATCATTTACAAAAGATGTCCTTGCTTTGATAGATGGAAAAAAAGTTACTCGACCAGAGTATACTTTTAACAATGAAAATACAACTCCACGTTTATTGGTTTTTGAACCTGCTCGAATTCTTATCGTAGAAGGTCTTTTTATTTTTCATTATAAAAAAATAAAAAAATTATTGGACTTGAAAGTATTTGTACAAGCTAAAGATAATTTAAAGGTAATTCGAAGAATCAGTCGAGATAAAATAGAACGAAATTATCCACTGGATGATGTCTTGTATCGGTATCAATATCATGTGTATCCTGCATTTGAAAAATACATTTTACCTTATAAAGACAAGGCTGATGTTGTGGTCAATAACAATAGTGATTTTGCCGCTGGTCTAAATGTGTTTGAAGGTTTTTTGAAAAATAAATTAAAGGAGCTTAAATGAAAAATGTTTTTGTTTATTTATTTTTTGTAAGTGTATTACTATATGCTTGTGGCAATAAGAAAACTATTGAGAATAATGGAGGAGTGAGATTGAGTTTTAGTGGAGTAGGAGCGACTTCTTTAGAAGTAATTAACAATAGACTTACCAATATCTTTCCTGATGCATCAGCTCAATTAAATAATGGTAATTTACAAATTGAAATTCCAGAATTAGTTTCCTATAAAGAAATAGAAAAATTAATAGCGGGAAATGGTTTGCTGCGGTTTAATCCAGCAGTTGGTGAAGCAATGGATATTCCTCAAGAACAAATAAAAAAAATAGAATTGGTCTTAGGGCAAATGAGGAAATATGAAATTATGATTAGCATGGAAGAGGAGACCGGAAATCAGTGGTCAGAGATGACGAAACAAAATATTAATCAAGCGATTCAAATTTATGTGGATGAGCATCTGATTTCGGCTCCTATAGTAAGAAGTCAGATAACTGGAGGTCGAGCTACTTTGGTAGGAAAGAATGATATGGAATCAAAAGTGTTTTATGCGTTGATAAAATTTCCTTCAGAATCTAAAGAGACGGTCTCAATTGTAGAGAAAATATTTTTGTAAAAAATGAAAACAATACAATTGTAGCATTATCTCCATCTTTGATTTTGCGATACGAGAACTTAAGTAAAAGTATCGCACAGAATAAAGCAGAGGTATCGAGTTTTATCAATAGTATTGAAATGCTTCAACCAAATGTAAGGTCTTTGTTACGAAATGATTTAAAACGAATGGCTGAAAATGAAATAGAAAGCTACTTGTCAGTATCTCAATTTAATACACAACAGTTTGAAAATGTAATGTCAAATGCGGAAAGATTAATGGATTCCTATAAAAATGGATATAATAAAATAAAAATGATAGATGAGGCAGGACAACGAATTGAGGAGCTTTTAAATACCATAAATGGTCAAAAGTAATTGGTTTTTTGAATAGGAAAAAGTCTCGTTTTGTATCAATAATATTCTAATGTGTATATAAAAATTTGTCTTATCTGTTAAATATGAATATTTAAAATGTTGATTGTTATTTAGTTATGATATATTTTAAATAATCTACATTTATGTTATCTATTGTGTTTTTCAAAAAATATAAATATATTTGTATTGATTAAATGAAAATTATCGTTTAGTATCATTTAGATTTATAGCACTTTTATTGTTTTCTGCATTATTCAGTTCTATAGTTTTATGTCTTCACTTTAATATTTCGATTTCTTTATTCTTAAATTTTTTTTAGATGAACATTTTCGTAGCCAAATTAAATTACGATACCCAAGAGGGTACGCTACAGGACTTATTTGAAGAGCACGGTGCCGTTGACTCTGTCAAAATTATTATGGACAAATTTACTGGCCGATCTAAAGGATTCGGTTTTGTAGAAATGCCAAATGATGATGAAGGTCAATCAGCTATCGACGCTTTAAATGACATGGAATTAGATGGTAGAACCATCGTAGTGAAGAAAGCAGAACCAAGAAGCAACGATCGTCGTGGAGGCGGTGGTGGTGGTGGCTACAACCGCGGAGGCGGAGGTGGTGGATATGGTGGTGGCGGAGGTGGACGATACTAAGCTATCCGAAATCTGAATAGAAAAGCCGTTGACCTTAATTGGTCAACGGCTTTTTTCGTTTTTTATAGTAATGAACTTACGAGTTTAAAAACTGATGAAAGTCCTCTGCGATTTTACTTAAATAATCCTTTCCTTCCACATTATCTATCATGAATTTTGGTAGACTACCCAATCCATATTTTGCCGCTTTAATACCTGTGGTAATCGAAGCAACGGAATCAACATCACCACCTAAATAAATAGATTTTTTCAAAGCATCGAACGCATCTGTTGAGGACTTTAAAATATAAAGTACGGCACCTGCTGTATACTTTGAATCTGATGGTAATCCTTTGATGCCCTCCAAAAAATAAGGCGCTTCAATTGGTTGATTACCTAGAAGGATTTTGAAATGTTTCTCTTCTAATAAATCATATTGAGGTAACTGTTCCACTTCTTTTAAATAGGTAGCATACTCTTCATCTAATTCAATGGTGTCAAAGCAGTGCGCAATTAAATCATTTACATCTCCATTTTTTATTAATAAAAATTCTGAAGCTCTTGCAACGATTTGACTGGACTGAATAGCTATGTAATTTGGATGAGTCGCAGATGCATTGATTTTTGCAAAATCATTAATTAAATGATGATGAACAAATCCTAAAGGTACTGATCGCATAGCTGGAGCATTTCCTGGATTCGCACGTGGACGTTGAAATTCTTGAACCTCCTCAATGGTCATTTTTCCTGAATAAAACCAACTCATGGAACCATGACCATTTCTTCCAAAACCTTTTTGTTGTTCACCGGCTTTATATTCTTGATGCCAATATTCAACAAACAATTTATCAGTGATTATATTTCCAGACATCATTGCTTTCATCAAACCAACAGTCATTTCCGTATCGTCAGTATAATCCCAAGCATGATAATTTTCTGTAAAATAAATTAATTTCTCTTTCGGAACTTTAATGTTATGACGAGCATTGATGAATTTTGTAAAATTAACATTTGCTCGAATCCAATCTCTATCTTGAAATTCAACCCCTGCACCAAAGGCATCCCCGATAGCTGTTCCTAAAAGAAGATTTTTTATCATCATGAGTTTTGATTTTTGGAACGCAGAGTTGCGCAGAGGAAGCGCTGAATTTCACAGAGTTAGTTTTTTGAAAAGCTCTGTGCAACTTTGCGTCTCCTCTGAGTAACTCTGCGTTCTATCTATTTTTGCACTTTTTTCAAAATACCTAACGCCCACTTATTTTCTTTTTTTATAAAATTACGAAGGGCATGTTTTATAATCCACTTTCGTTCCTTCGTCGCATTAGGAACCCATGACTTAACAATACTTTTACCAATTTCAAAATTATCTTTTAAAATATCATTCAAACAATTAGCAACAGATTTTTGGACGTACTTTGAAGTGTCATCTTTAAGATTGTCTAAGATAGGAATTATCGGTTGAGGATCGTCAATGTACTGTTGGAGTTTAGTAGCCCACGGCAATCTAGGGCGAGGACCTTCGCTTGCTAATCGCCTAACATGTTTGTTTTTATGTTTACTCCATTTCAATAAAACCTTTAAAGTCTTCGTGGGATATTTTTCAATAAAAGGTCTAATCGTATATTCACCAGTATTTCGTTTAGTAATTTCTTCAATGGCTTTAACGGATAATTTAAAATTATCTAGACCATATTTTTCCACGAATTTGGCAAGTGGCATTATCCAATAATATTCTTTAAACATGCCTGTTTCTTCCTTATTTTCAGAACCTAATATATTTAGAAAAATAGAAATTGATTTTTCATAAGTTAGATTTAAATTTCGATGCAATTCATCTGCAATAAACTCAACTCTATCTTTTAGTTCTAAGGCGGAAACACCTTTGTCGACATTCTTGATGAAACTCTTGGAAGGAAAATCAGAATGAATCGCTTCAATTTTTTGAGCCAACATCTTTGCTAACTCTTTGTCAAACCAAAGTTTTAATTGTTTAAAAGCCATTTGTAAGTATGTTGTTTTATTGTTTTCTAGAAATAAAATTCGAAGTAATAAATGCTCTTGCAGGAACTTGTCGTTCTTCAAAAGCCTCCATGAATCCATCATCATCGTAGGGAACAAACAGTTTTTTTAAGAAAAAATCTTTCTCATTAGATTCTAAAATACCCAACCGAACGACAGCTTTATCCCAACATCCCGCTGAACCTAAATTAATAAATTTTCTCGATTTTTCAAGATGACTGGCTAAATGATGATGCCCATAAAAAATAGTATTGGCTTCCACATCTTGAAATAAATTTTCCATAGCGTCATAAGTAGGTTCTGCGACATAAGTACCAAACCAATTCTTTTCTGCATTTAATCCATAGTGTCGGAAGTTGATTACATAACCATTTGGTAAGGTGATGTCTTCAGAAAATTTCCATTGTTGAACCTGTTCTCTAAATGCAGGACCAATCTCTCGATGAACCCATTTTTGATGCGCTATTTCTTCATCACTCAGACTATTAGGCAAATCGAATGCATACCAATAATCATGATTGCCCATGATAAAAGTCATGTTGGTTTGTTGCATGGCTAGATTCATACATTCTTTCGAGTAAGGTCCAATACTAATCAAGTCCCCAACATGAACAATCCTATCACAATTTTCTTTATTGAAAATTTCTAATGCTTTTTTTAGTGCAGGTAAGTTGCCATGTAAATCCGTGAAGATGCCTATTTTCATAACGTTTGATTTTATGGGGTTAAGATACGGAATTGCAATAGATATAAAATTCTATTACTTTTATAAGGTGAAGATATTTTCTAAAGTTAAAATGGGTTTGGAATTTCCAAAATTGTCAATGATTGCAATTTTGTTTGCTTTCTCTATTCTTATACATGGAGAATATTTGGAAGCAGCCATAGATTTATTTAAGGTTTTTCCTACTGAATTGGTAACTGAAGAAAATGCTTCTTATGATTTTATTGATACCTATTCTTCATTAGAAAAAAAATGCTCTTCTAAACCTTTGGTAAAGATTCCTTTTTATCAAAGACCTACTTTTTTGCCTCTATTTTTCCAAAAGAAAATCAATCAAGTTGAATTCCAAAGTATTAATTTAACGTTGCTCTCCTTTGATAAACCTACCTTTTTTTCTCCAAAAAGAAAATCAACCAACCGTTCAGAAATCCCTAATTCTAATTCTTTCTTTTTATAGATTTTTTGATTTGTAAATAAATTGTTACAAAGTCAGTCCTTGATAGTTGATCAAAGGCTGTCATGTAATGTCATCTAAAGAATTAGAATTCATGAAAAAGATAAAGAAGTATTTGAAGGTACTTGGATTTGTGTTATTAATTTTGCTATCCTCTACAGGTATAGGATTACCTATTTCAATGTTTTTGGCAAATCGTTTTTTTGTAAAAGAAAATCATCAAGAGATGGTAGATGAGAAAAAAGAAGAGGAGGAGGAATTTGAGATTGAATGAAATTGGTTACATTCCTGAATGTAAATTTGACGGAGTCTGCATTTAGAGTAATCAGTTTATTTGAATATAGAACAAGGAATGGAAGTATCGAACGGTCCCTTCAATTTAGAGGGGAACATTCGATATTCGAAATTCCTTGTTCAATATTATTCATAACTATCTGCACTCTCCTTTTGTCCAATTTCTAACTCCAGCTTTTCTTGCTTCACATTCATTGCCGTAAGTTTTGGCATTACAACCACAGACAGGTTCCCAGTTTTCAGGACAACCTTTGTTTTCATCTATTTTAGATTGGTCGATACAGTCTTCACATTTCCCAGGAACAAATACTAAGACACCATTCGTTTCTGCTTCACAATCATTAGAATAAGTTTTACCATTACAACCACAAACAGGATCGTAATTTCTAGGACAAGCTCTTTCTTTATTGATTTTAGTTTGGTCTACACAACCATCATTACATTTCCCTTTGGTGAATCTTGTTACACCAGAAGTTTCTGCAAGACATTTGTTATTATAGGTATTACCATCACATCCACAAACAGGATTGTAGTCGCGAGGACATGGTCTTTTTTGCATTTTAGATCGGTCAATACATTCTCCTTTATTGGCTATTGTCGTTTTAGGTTTCTCCTTTTGTGTGGTAGGAGTGGATGTAGGAGTTGATGTTGAAGTAGAGGAAGTTGTTGGCAAAGGTTTGCAACTGAATCCAATAACAACAAGGATTAGGGTGCTTAAAACTAGGGAGATATTTAATTTCATGATTTGTATGTTTTGTAAAGTTTAGCTAAAAACGATTTCTTTTTTATTTACAATTGGTTTAGACGTTTCATTTATTGCTTGGACACTTTTCTAAAAATACTACCTTTATCAGTTTTTAATAATAAAAAATAAATGCCAGAAGGTAAAGTTGCCATCTCATCAAACGAGAGGGTATGAGTACCACTTTGAATTTCTTTTTTATTTTCAAAAAGGATTTGTCCAGTAGTAGATATGATTTGGAAATCTATTGTTTTCTTTTTCGAAATTGAAAATGTAAGATTAATGTTATTAGAAAAAGGATTTGGGAAAACATTGATTGCTGAAATACTAGGAATAGTAGATATGCTTACATCACATTGAGTTTCAAACGTAAATATTTCAGAGTAATTACTAGTACCCATAGAATCGCAAAGCGTTTGCACCCTTGATTCATAAGTCTTACATTTTTCCAATCCTAATATATTTAATGTCGCAAAAGGAGTAGGGATATTAAACCACGTTCCAGAACCCATCTCTCGATATTGAAAATTAAAAGAAGCAAATTGAAAGGGGTCTTCCCACATGATAATAGCACTTGTTAAAGAAGTATTTACAGTATCTATGGTAGTGATAATATCACAAGGAACACCTGTACCCCCAACAATGTTAATACAATAATCTTCATATTCACCATGATCTAATTCACTACAAGGAGGTTGTTCGGACATACCACCGCCTGCCCAACGCATCATCACTCTCATCCTAGTCGTTCCCGAAATAGAGTTGGAAGGTATCATGATTTCTTCGCTTGCTACTGTGTTTTGAGCAGAGGTAGGATTCAAAACCAATTCATTAGCATCATCAAAATCACCATCCTGATTCCAATCAATCCAAGCACGGAAAAATTCTAAAAAATTATTTCCTGAATAGCCAGGTGTTATACTTAAGGTATAAGTTTGTCCAGCGTCGACATCAGTTGATTGTCCCGTGAAGTTTCCGAATCCAGAATCAGGGCCAGAAGTATTCGAGATATTATTAAAGGAAACGGCTTCGATCCATTCTTCTGCTGCGTCTTCGCTACTTGGAACGCAATAGTTAGCATCAAGGCAAGCGCCACATTCACTTGTGAATAAAGTTATCGGATTACTGAATGCAGTTGTGGTACCCGCACAAACCGTCTGAATGCTAACTTCATAAAGCGTACATTCCAATAGATTGGTGAAATCAAAAGTGGTATTAATAGTCGTGAAATTAGCAGGTGGAAGTGAAGCAGATGTCAATGTAATGTTATATTCTATGGCAGCAGTGATAGGTGTCCAGTTAATCGTTGCTGCTGTTCCTATCAAATTTGTAATAGAAATGTTATCAGGAGGTGCACAACAACCATCTGAAGTAAAAATGGTACTATTCGTATAGCCGCTATTCTCAGTGTTACAAATGGATTCTACTTGAACTTCATACTCTGTACAGGCAATCAAATTTGAAATAGTAAAAGGATTGTTAGCATTTATTTCTTCTATCCAGTTGGTACTTCCCAAAGTCCTATAACGAAGATTGACACTGAGGGTAGAATCATTTTCAATCCAATTAATTTCAGCTGAGGTAGTCGTAATATTTTCTGCCTTTAAAGAGGAAGGACTAGGGCAGGGGCCACAATCATCCATCAATAATGAAATACTGTTGAAGACATTTAGTCGCCCTCCTGTGACTGTTATGCCATCTAAAGCAGGAATCAAATCAACACCCTCCAAAATAAAACCTCTCATTTTCATGGCAGCAGCTTGCGGATCATTAAGGGCAAGTGAAGCGATGTTGGTGCAAGGCGCTGAATATAACAATGCTATTGCACCTGTAACATGAGGAGTAGAGGCAGAGGTACCATTAAATGTACCATAAGTATTGCTTTGGTCAATAGTCCACGAACCATCACCTGGCGCACTCAAGTCGATTGAGGTCGGACCAAATCCTGCCGACATCGCTTTTTCATCTGAGCTATTCGTATTCGTAACTCCAATTAAAAAATCACTCGTACAAGTAGTCGGCAAATCTCCGACAATATCTACATTAACATTGTTATTAGAAGTAGCTCCAACATTGAGAATACCGTGTGCTCCGAGTGTATCGTACATCGCACACCATAGTGGAACACTAGATGCTTGACCTAGATTGGTACCCCAAGAGGCATTGGTCGCAACGACAAATGCTCCTTCCGCTCCGTTGGTCTGATTGTATTTCATCCGATGATTTAAAGGATAAGAATAGGAAAGCAAAGCCTCCGCTTCTTGTCCACTTCCACCAACTACATTCATCAATTTTATATTCCAATTGACTCCCGTAACTCCAATGTTATTATTTCCTTTAGCTCCAATGATTCCATTGACAGAAGTACCATGGTCGTCATTGTTGTAGGTGTTGTCTGTTCCTGTAAAAGAATTCCAACCTCTTCGATCATCAATAAAACCATTTCCATCATCATCAAAATTGTTATTTGGGATTTCTCCATAATTAACCCAAATATTATCAGCCAGTTCTTCATGATCTTGATCAACGCCACCGTCGATAATACAAACCACAATGGTATCTCCATTAGGACTTAATCCTCCTGTGGTAATATCCCAAGCTAAATCGGCATCAATATCTGAATCATTAATCAATCCATTAGTACCATCATTTAGGAATTGCCATTGTTGTTCAAAATCTGGATCGTTGGGGATGGTACTTCGTCGTTCTACAAAATGATTGAACTGCGCATTGACAACCGCAGTGTGTCTTTTTATTTTTTCCAAAAAACGAACTTCATGAATCGTAGCATAATCAAAATGAAGTTGCCAAATATTCATGTAGGCAACCAATTCTTTTTGAATAGTTATTTGGGTCGATTTTCCATCAAAAGTTTCGAACGATTCTAAAAAGTTGGAGATTTCCTCTTTGTCATGAAATTGAATTAAGACATCACCTAAGACGTGATTTAATTTTTGAGCAAAAAGAAAGGAAGGCAATAGTAAAAATAAGACTATTATTTGCGATCGGATATTAGGGATCATAAAATTAAAATTGTTAATGTTCAGTAAATTTCAAATCAAGTTACAAAAGATATTTGAATTACGTATATCGGACTTTAGTCAGTTGTGAGTGGATTTATTAAAGTCCGCTATGCGTAGAGATTGTAATTAAGACTATAAACGTTTATTTTTTAAAACAATTATTCACTTATATTTGCGGCTTCGAATTTTAGAAAATAATTATTACAATGAAAAAGAAGATTAGAGTATTCAAATTTGGTGGCGCTTCTGTAAAAGATGCTGCCGCTATTCGCAATGTAGCAAATATTTTAAAAAATAATAATAAAGAAAAATTGGTGATTGTCGTTTCTGCAATGGGGAAGACGACCAATGCTTTGGAAAAAATACTGAAAGCTTCATTTGATAAAACGGGTGATATTGAGGTATTAATTGAAGTGTTGAAAAATGACCACTTAAAAGAAGCGGAAGCATTGTTAGGGAAGAAATCTGCCAATGCTAAACAGTTATTTAAAGAGATTGGCCAATTGACTAAGGGAATAGAAAAGACGCTAAAAGAAAGAGGAAACAAAGGATATGACCGAATCTATGATCAAGTGGTATCTGTGGGAGAAATGTTATCTACCAAAATTGTGGGAGCATTTTTAAATCAAAAAAAGTTATCGACTTCTTGGGTAGATGCTAGAAAGATTATTAAAACAGATAATACTTATAGAGAGGGAGTTGTTGATTGGCAAAAAACTGAATCCTGTATTCAAAAAGTGGTAACACCGCTTTTACAGAAAAATGGATTTGTAATCACGCAAGGATTTATAGGAGGATCAAAAGAGAAAACGACGACCACGCTTGGGCGAGAAGGTTCGGATTTTAGTGCAGCGATTTTATCTTATTGTTTGGATGCAGAGGAAATGAGTATTTGGAAAGATGTAGAAGGAATCATGACTGCTGATCCAAGACTATTTAAAAAAGTAACCAAAATAGATCGGTTGTCTTATAGGGAAGCCATCGAGATGACTTACTATGGTGCGAAAGTGATTCACCCCAAAACGATAAAGCCGATTCAAAATAAAAACATTCCATTGTATGTTCGATCATTTATAAATCCAAAAGGGTCAGGGACTTTAATCAGTGGAGAAGCAGATATTCATTATCCGCCAGTAGTGGTGGTTGAAAAAGACCAGATATTGTTACAAATAGCGACAAAGGATTTCTCTTTTGTTGCGGAACATCATTTGAGTTATATTTTTAAATTATTTACAGAGCATCGGACCAAAGTTAATATGATGCAAAATATGGCCATCAGTTTTTCTGTCTGTGTGACGCTTAAAGATATAGATCGCTTGAATAAGGTGATTGATTTTTTGAGAAAAGACTTTGAGGTTAGAGTGGAAAAAGGATTGGAGTTGATTACCATCCGACATTACCATAAAAATGTGATAGAGCAATTGAAAAAAGGAAAAATTGTTTTACTAGAAGAGCGCATAAGACAGACGATTCAGATGGTTGTGAAAGACGTTCCTATCATGGAACGCATTTAAATTCTGGACTGATGTTGAATGCAGAGGGTAGTATATTGCAAAGGCATTTATACTGTTGGAACATACTAGTAACTTCTGGCATTGTTCATTTTTTTTACCTGCCTGTCGGCAGACAGGTTGAAAAAAAAACGAACCAAAAAATTCTAGTCTATTCCAATTGCTCCGCAGGAATCGACTTGCTTGCCCGCTTATTGCTTTTGGCTAAATTCTTTTTCATTATTTAGTTTTTATTTTTTTACCAAGAATAAAAACTAACCGAACTTTAATTCATCTTTTTCTTTCACTCATTATATCTAGAGGAGACCCTAAACCACAGCATTATATGTGTATTTTTTTATATAAATAAAATACACTTTTTGGGGTATGATAATTTATCTATGAGTTTGTATATTTGAATATAGTTAAATACGACATTATTTAATATAGTAAATAGTTGTATTTGATTTCCTGAAATAAATTTAATCGTCCTTTTAAATATTGTCTTGAGCAGTACGTTTACGTACTGCTTTTTTTATTTCTCTTCTTGCTGTAGTTTTATACTGAGTTGTTTATCAATTGATTTCATATTATATTATTTGGCAATATATTTGATGCGTAAAGATTGAAGAAATCTTTTAATGACCACATTATTTAAATGTCACAAAAAGATTTTTTTAAAACGAAACACATCTGGAATAAGTTCTATCTTTTTAGGACCTATCCTGATGACTACCAATTATTACAGTCAGGTATAGTGTAACGAACACTGTACAGAAAAACAAACTGTATAGCCTGTTCTAACTTTTTCTAACTTTAAAATCATTTAGTGATATGGACAGTAATGATTTCAATAAACTCATCGGATTGCTGACTAAATTTACAGCAGCGACTGAAAAAGCAAATAGAGAAGATGGTACTTTTAGAAAATACCATGAAACTTCTATTTTAGAACTTAGAAATTTTCCCAATCATCTAAAGCGCATCGAACAAGGATTAAGAACTGCTAAAATTATAACGCAGTAAACCAACTAGTTATTAATAATAAAAAAAAGGATTTATGACTGTTCCATTGAATAGGCATAAATCCTTTAAGAATTGCTTCCTTAATTTCCTTCCCCCACACTTCATACCCATTTTATAATATTTCTTTTTTGAAAAAATGACGCTACTCAGGTAAGATTACTTATCTGCTAATATATTGTTATTGTTTTCATGGAGATATTCTTCAACTCATTTTATTTCTTCAAAAATCTATTTATCGAATGATGAACGTGAAATTTAACATTGCTGCTACAAGAACGAATTGTTTTACTCCTACTCAAGCAAAGAAGGTGGATGCAGGTATTGAAATTTTTAAAAAAGTGCTAGCAAGTGAGGCCTTTAAAAATGCAGTTTGCAATTTTAAATGGAGAACTACCGATGGAATGACATTTAATCGATTTTATATGAGTAACGGAATGTCTAGCCAACAAGTATGGGAAACGATTTGTGAAGAAACTTCTTGGACTAATGGATTGACCAATGTTGTAGATGGAATGATGTGGGGAGGAACGGCTACTAATGATGGTGCAGTTGTAAATGTAGTACCCTGCCAATCTCGGGAAGAGGTAATGAATTGTTATAATGATAACCATCCATCTATCTGTATAGATTCCAATATTATGAATAATGCTTGGTACACTCCAGTGCATGTTGCTTGCGCAGTGATGCATGAATGGTGTTGTATGAATGGATTTTGTCCAACGGGTACGACTATCGGCATGGAGAACTGGACGATGAATGGTGTACCATTGGCATGTGCTTGGATTTGCAAAGAGATTTGTGAAGAAGTGTGTAATACTACTGAAATTACAAATTGGTGTAACGCAATTAATAACAATACATTTACTTGCGCACCTTGTACTATGACTTATAACTGTTGGAACACGACTACCAATTGTACTTCAGCGGTATCGATGATGGATCAATGTATGAACATGATGAATCAAGAGATGGCTTGGCTACAAATTTGTCATAATAAAACGCCTGATGTGATTAATCGAATGTCTGTTTTGACTAACTGTTTGAATGCCATGAACGATATGAAAATTAATATGTGTAACACTTCTTTAGATGGATGTGATGTAGCAAGTATGCCGGCGGTAATTTCAAAGAGTACCGTTTCTGCCAATTAGCTGAATATCTGTGCCTAAGAAGAAATGGTGTTTATGAAAATATGAAAAGAATTTTTGCACATAAATGTGCTTTTTTTTGACGCTGATTTTTTATGATTTTTATGAAAAAAATATGTTGCTCTCCTTATTTGTTGACATGTTAGAAGGCAACATATAAAACTCTTAAGAATCATAAAAAATCACCTTCGAAAAAAAGTGGCTTTAGCCACTGAGAAAATAAAAGATAGTTTCAATGTTTTCTGAATCCCCTTAGTTCGTGATTCGATATTCATTCCCTATCTTTGTCGCCTATGACAGAGAAAACAAATTTCCTTCAATATCTAAAGAATAGTATCGACTCCGATACTTTTGTTCGTTTGACTTTAAGTAAGCCAAAGGATAAATCCAATCCCACTCAGAAGATAATTATCAAATTAGCTACCATTAAAAAGGTGACTCAGTTGTCCTTTGTTTTTAGAGAAAAAACTAGAGATCTCACTAAGAATTTTTTATTGGAAATTGGTTTATCTGAAATAGAAAATCGAGTAGGAGAGGAGTTCCTGATTGCGAACCTTTTTACCACTGAAAATGATGTTCTTTTTGAAGTCAATAAGAAAGGAAAAGAAAGACTTTTGAAGAAAGCGCCTTCCGTTCAAAAAGCTCCTGAAAGAACTCATGATAAGATTAAAAATCAGTTAATTAAATCAAATGATTATTTGGTAGAATTAGGTGTTTTAGATGTCAATGGAAGAGTGAAAAAAGACAAAGGCGATAAATACAAACAGATTCAAAAGTTTATTGAGATTATAGATGGACTCGTCAAGAAGAATGATAAAGTGCTGAATAACAAGCCTTTAAGAGTGGTGGACATGGGTGCTGGTAAAGGTTATTTGACTTTTGCTTTGTATGATCATTTGAAAAATAACCTTGCCTTAAATGCTGAAGTAGTGGGGGTGGAGATTCGTCAAGAATTAATTGATTTATGTAATGGCATTGCTCAAAAAGTAGGTTTTGAAAAATTACATTTTGAGTCTGGTTTTATAGAAAATTATCAATTAGAAAAAACAGATGTTTTGATTGCTTTACACGCTTGTGATACGGCTACGGATGATGCTATTTTTAAAGGGATAAAAGCGGAAGCAGATTTAATTATTTGTTCGCCTTGTTGTCATAAACAAATCCGAAAACAAATTTCTAATAACAATGCTTTTCACAGTATTCTACAACATGGTATTTTAAAGGAACGACAGGCAGAAATTGTAACAGATACCATTCGAGCATTGCTATTGGAATCGGCTGGTTACCAAACTAAAGTTTTTGAATTTATCTCGACGGAACATACTGGAAAGAATGTGATGATTGTCGGTCAAAAGCGAACGAGTGATTTTGATAAGAATGATTTTTTAAAAAAGGTAGAAGATTTGAAAAAGATTTTTGGAATTGAATCTCATTATTTGGAGGAGTTGATGTCAGCTTAATTGATTAATCGCAGCGCTTCTTTTTTACTTAATGAACTTAGTTTTGTTTTATTGACAAATTCAATAACCCACTCTGAATCTGTTCTGCTGTATTCCCTCAAAACCCAACCAATAGCTTTGTTAATAAAAAACTCTTTTGAACCTAATAAAGAATTAATAGCAGTACTTAAGATTTGAGTGTCTAAATCTTCTTTGTATTTCAATTGAAATAACAATACTGATCGTTGCAACCAAATATTGTTTGATTTCAACCATTTTTTTACATAGACTTTTTTTTCTTCAGGATATGTTTTAAAATATGCACCCATTAATTTATTCGCAACAAGGTCGACGGTATCCCACCAAGATTTATTCGTCACCATATACTCCAAAAATTCAATGTCTTTTTTTTCAAATTGTTTTACATACTTCAATACTAAGTCCATCGCAAATAACTGATACTCTCTTTGTGGTTTTTGCCAAAGTGTTGTTACGATATTTTTCAATTCATCTTTATGTGGTAAGAATTCTTTAATTAAAAAGGGTTTTGAAATGGTTCTTCTATGGGCTGCGGATAGGCCATAGAATTCAAATTGATTTCGCATATAAGCCTTTTGTTTCAATGCAATTTTTTCATTTGCATGAAGCTCTAATTCGATTTCCAATGTCTCAATGATGATAGTCATTTTTGTTTTAGGCATATATTATTCACAGTTTTTTTTCCTTTCAATTGTTTCACAATATATATCATTACGAATAAAATTGTCAATAAAACCCTTTGAAAATAAGGTTTTTAGGAATTACAAGCTTGTAGAGAATTCCTATTTTAGTTCAACTCCTTGATATTTGTAGTATTAATAACCTAAAATATTATAAATTATGGAAAATAACAAAACGACCTTATACCATTTAATTTTGGATAGAAGTGGTAGCATGAAAAACTGTTTACATGCAACGATTGCAAGTTTTAATTCTCAAATTGATACCATTAAAAAAGTAGCTCGAACCTACCCGAATCAAAAGTTTTTAGTTTCACTTACTGTTTTTAATAATCAAGTGATTCACCTACTTGATGCTTCTGAAATAAAGGAAGTAAAACCGCTGACCGTGGAAAATTATTTCCCACAAAATAATACAGCATTATATGATGCTATCGGAGATAGTGTGATGAGAACTGATGAAAACTTTGGTGGTCAAATTGAAAATGATGAAGTAAGTATTGTGATGGTTATATTTACAGATGGTCAAGAGAATTCGTCTAGAAAACATAACCATAACAGTATTGCTACATTAATCAAACAAAAAGAAGCGTCTCAGAATTGGACAATAAGTTTTTTATCAGCTGATATTGATTTGACGAGTTTTGCACAAAGAATAAATGTCCGCTCTTCAAATATTAGAAGTTTTCGAAAAAGTAATTTAGAAAATATGACGCAAGAGATAAATTCTTCGATTGAGGATTATGCAAGAGCTAAATCAATGATGGAAAGGAAAAAAGATTTCTTTGATAGAAGAAGGAAATCATCTTAAAAAATTTCCCATTGCTTTTGTCTGGAAAGCAAGAATGGATTGTCTTACCCTGAAGTTATGCTTCAGGTAAGATATATCCAAGGAAATGGGCTATTCCAAAAGCTGTTCCCCATTTTTTTTGTTCGAGTGTTCTTATTTCGGTTGCGATTTGTGTAGAAATATTTTTAGAATACTCGAACACTTTTTTCGAAAATTAAAACAATCACTTCAAAGAAAAAGCTATATTTAAAATTATGAATATCTATTTATTAAAGTCAGCAGAAGTCCATCAAGAAACCTATGAAAATATTTTAAATTTTTTCAAACAGTTTCCTGGACCACTTAATTTTAAGTCTACCGAAGAAATCCCTTTTAATGAAAAAGTAGGGTACTCCATTGAAGATAAAGATTCAGGTTTTCGATCATTTCATTCTCGTCCTAATATGCGCTTTAGAACCTGGGAAGGTATTTTCGATATTTGTAAGGACGCAAGAAAAAAACTAGTTATTGCCGACAATGAATTTGTTATTTTTTTAACAGATTATCAAAATGAACATAATTGGTTTTTAGGTGGTGATGATCAGCGGAACGGTTTTATTCATACGAAAGGTTGGGACTTTTATTTTCCAAATGCTGATTTGAGATTTCCTGTTTCTTATCAAATTGTAAGTTTATTGTTAAAACAAATGCTCGTTGATGATTTTGATGAACTAGAAAATGATGACACATAAAAGAAACTTGGTAGGTAGGCTGGTGGAGCCTTCATTGGTAAACGGAATTGCAACTAGAATAGACATTCCGGTCCTCATAATCAAAGAGAATACTTATGAGATGGATACTCAATTAGAGGATTGGTTGGAATTAGTAAATAGTATTGCTTAGAAAAATATGAGTGTATAATATTTTTTATTAAAAAATTAAAACAACAAAAATGTCTCAGAAAACAACATCAAGATATAGCGATGTCGAATTGGCTGAATTCAAATCCCACATCAACCAAAAAATCGAAGAGGGAGTTGAGTATCTTCGTTTGATTACCGAACAGGTTAAAGACCTCAATGAGAATAAGGATAGTGAAGGAGATTGGATGGATGACACTTCTTCTACTGGTGACCTGGAGATGCTTTCTACCATGGAGTCTCGACAACGAAAACACCTTAATGATTTAGAGAATGCCCTACTTCGCATCCGAAGTAAATCTTATGGAATTTGTATTGTAACTGGCGAATTGATTGACAGACGGCGCTTGATGGCAGTCCCGACTACTTCTCAAAGTTTGGAAGCGAAAATGGCTACTGGTGAAACTAAAAAAAAGGCAAGACCATTCGATCCTAAAAGAATAAAGCCAAAGCAGATTATTTCAAAAGTAATAAAGAAAACAAGGACAAATACTGATAAGTCAGCGCCAATTTATATTGAGGATGATGAAGACTTTTATGATGAGATGAATGAAGAAATTGGAGATGAATCAGATGTCGAAATAGACTTTGACAGTATTGCTGCTGCTGAAGATTAGATGACTTTTATTATGTTATAGAATATAAAAGTGCCTGCTTGAACGGATTGTTTAAGCAGGCACTTTTTTGTTAAGAGGGGTTTAAGAGAAAAGGGTGAATCAGAATAATTCCTGATTCACCCTTTTTAGATACATAAATAATTGTTTGTAAAAGCGAAGTTATACCAGGTGGAGAACAAAGTTTAAATCTCTAAAAGACCAAGCTAAATAGGTCATTATAATTGCCATTAATACTGGAAACGACACTTGTAGTTATGCCATTATTCCAACACCCCCAAATGCAAAATCCGCCCTCCAGTCTGATTAATCGGACTCACACTTTTCCCAATTATAATGCCATCCTCTGGCGCTAAATACTCTTTTACCAAATCCCCAAACATGTTCCGCATAGTCGCAATCACATCACCCTTCTTAACTAGGTCAGTCACATTAGGGAAGGTAGTCAGAATGCCACCCGTGTCAGAAAAAATCCAGTAAGATCGTTTACATAGTACAGTCTCATCACTATGTTCTTCCACTTCACAGTCAAGCATTTTCATGTGACCTAATAAATTGTGCAAACCAGTCAAACCATCACGAATCAAACCTTTCTGAAAGGTGTTTGGATTACCAACTTCTAACGTAATAGATGGAATGCCCATTTCATCAGCAGCACC
>JAVCKV010544222.1:0-11163 GCA_032274145.1 Herpochondria borealis | reverse complement strand
AACATTCATCCTTGAGCGCATTGGTTGGAGATTGCGACGTGACAACAGTCGACCTTTCCTGAGCTTGAAGAAATGCACTGCTGAGATCTCTCGCTCGGTTTAGAGAACAAATGCAATCTACAAATATGAATGCGAATGCAAACAACTTTGATCCAACTGGAGGACAAGGATATTATGATCCAAACGCAGCCCAATACCAAGAAGGCATGTACGATGGGGGAGGAGGTTATTACGATCCGGGAGTTCTCCCTCCAGCTGGCTTTCAGCAAGAATATTCTGCGGAGGGACAGTACTACCAGCAGCAACAACAACAACAGTACGGAGCAGGAGACTATGGAGCTGGCGCAGAATACCAAGATCCTGCTGTGGCTTATGGTCAGTGGAATGCCGGGGCTGCTGAGGTTGCAGAAACGGTTGAACCAGGATTCTACTTCCCATTGCCCCACATGGCGACGCAGCTCTACAATGCTCCAGTCAGCGCCATTGCGTACGATGCAGGCTATGCTGCCATGTATATCGCTTCGCATACGCAACCCTTTGGAGAACGGCCACGCCGAGCATCCATGCTCGTGACGCATAGCACCTTTGACGGAAGTCTCTACTCGTCCTGCGGTGGCCACCCCGAAGCCGACATGGGGGTACTGCAGTCAGTTTACAAGACCTTTTATGCCGGTGACGCACCACGCCGACACCATCACGCCATTCCGGCGCATGCATTCCAACCGAGTTATGGTGAAACCGTGCAACAAGCTCAAATGGGAATTACAACCTTGATTCCAACGACTGCTGGATACGTGACATCGATATCTCCCGCTGGTGTCAGAGTCCATACGAAAGGAGGTCTATGTGTCAGCGACAATGAAACGTCGGGTGCGGTGTGTGGAGCTCC
The DNA here is from genome assembly GCA_032274145.1 of Herpochondria borealis. Classification (NCBI taxonomy): domain Eukaryota; phylum Rhodophyta; class Florideophyceae; order Ceramiales; family Ceramiaceae; genus Herpochondria; species Herpochondria borealis. The sequence goes on along the minus strand of JAVCKV010544222.1, from coordinate 10,274 downwards.
TCACCCCGAATCGGCATCGACACATGTCTCAGTGGGTGGGTTCAGATCACAAATTCACTGCATGGATATCTATCAAGAGCTCCGAGTCGTGTCCTCTCACTCCTTTGCGGATGAGCTAGGCGTCATGGCGATGGATAAGAGTGATAGCAAGAAGGCCCTTGTCGCAGGTTGTTCTGATGGAACCCTGCGTTTGGTGGATAGCAGAATGAGAGGTGCAGAAGTCGGAAAATTCAAGAGTCATGCTGGAGGCGTCACGGCAGTCACCACCTCGGGAGATGGGACACTTATCGCGACCACTGGCTTTGCAGCAAAGCCTTCATACTCCCAGACGACAAGACCGTATGCCTATCCAGACCCCAACGTTCTAATTTATGATGTACGCTACTTGGGACGAGGTGGTATTGTGCATCCTTTCTCGGGGATGAAGGGTGGTCCTCGGTTTGTTTCCTTCATCCCTGATATGGAAGACCTCCCGAACAACCGCTTTCTTGTTGCTAGCGGACAGCACGGAGGTGGGATGCAGATCCTAGTTCCATTTGAGGATTCCACGACCAACTCAACAGCCTCCAACTTTATCTTCCCACAGCTTGAAGCGACAGAGTCTATATCCTGCATGACACTATCAGATGAAAAGGTTGCTATAGGTACTTCAATGAGCAATGTGCTGCAGTTTGAGTTGGCGGAATATAGCGAGCGGAAGAGCACTCTCAAAGCTGGCGCTGCAGTCTTTTCACCAGGTCGCGGACTGGGCGGGAAAGCATCGGGAGGCAACGCTGCACAAGAGGAGAAAATGGCGTTGGAAATGCCAAGCTTTTACCCACCGCCACCGGCTTTGTCGATTGATCCTTCGATTCTCATGTCGAAGCAGTCGGTAACAAATGTGTTTGCGTCGTACATTATGTGTGGAAATCCTGCAGTATCGCAGGTGGGTGACAGAGAGAACTCTTCCTTTGGGCCCATTGCGAAAAATCCAGTGCTGCCAACTCCGAGGCGGACCGTTGCAAACATGCTTCTTAGCGCTGGCTCTCGAAGCGATGGTGACAATGGAATCATTATTCCAACAGCATCGATCGATGTATCGTTGCTGCCAAAAACCAGTACCGCAGTGTCTCAAAGGAAGGGTAGAAAGGGGCAAACCATGCTTGCGAATCCCAACAAGATGCTGTTCTCAGACTCACTGGCCGCAACATGCTACAAACCAGACAGTCGGAAGAAGGGGAAGAAAGCACCCAATCAGACCAGAGGTGGCTCCGTAAGTGCGAGCTATAGATCACCCGCGCTCTTGCCACGACGACTCTAACCCATTCCTGCCTTCACTTCTGGACACAGATTGATATGGTTGACGAAGAAGGCCAGACGATCGTTCCTGACCGATACCGATTGACTCTTCGGCCCCACAATACCCCACTACCGCACTTTGACCACAGCAAGCACAACAAGACAGGTCTCTGGCCTGGCTGGGACTACCCTCCATCGATGCCTAGTGCCCACGCACCTCCACTTTTGGTGCTGCTTTATTTCGTTCCGGAGGTTAGATGTGCTATGCTTGAACGCCAATACGACAAGCGACTGTTTGCGTCGAAGACTGTAGACCAAGGTACGTTATCTGCACGCAACGATGAATTGTTTGATCTCATGCTTCTCACAGTGTACATTATTATTAAGTTCCAACCTTGAGTACCGAGCTGGGATTTCTATTCCACAACATGGAGAGCATTTCCAACAATGCGCTGGTGTATCCAGGAGAGGGCGCTCTTCCGCGCGTTGGTGTGTTTACTCCCACGAATCTCCTAACTTGTTTTGCAGCAATGCAGGAGGCTGTGAATTTGGCGTTGCTTGACGATAATCCCGCTGTAGCAGTGAAAGCTCGACGACCTGAAGCCTTTTATCGATTCCTCTTGCACCACCTCGACAAGGAATGCGGATCGAAGAAGAACTCCAAGAAGCTACTTGACTCCTTGCATGGCTTCAACGTTGTCACCTCGAGTGATTATGTTAATGGAAAGGGAAAGCCAACTATTTCGTCCACGAAGTCCCTCATTCTCGATCTGTCATACGATCCGTTTGTCAATCCAAAGAAGAAGGAGAAGTTTCGCTTTGGGGAAGTACTACAGCACTCCCTCTGTCGAGAGACCAAGCTGAGAGCATATCGAAATGCATCCCAGTCCTACGAGACCGTGATTCAACGCAAGATCGTCACAAGTCTACCGGACGTCTTGTCGCTATCCTGTGCCTGTGCGGGGAGAAAGGCTCAGGAGGGATTGTCAGTTTGGCGAACATCCTTCTCTTCCAGCAGTCTTTGGCTGCCAGAGTTGATAGAGGTAGAGTTAGAGGAAGACGGAAATGTGTCTGTGCGCGAGCAGATCGACACTCATGGCCAACCCAAATGGGCAAAGTTTGATGCCAAGACCACAATTCCATCCAGCATTTCTGACTTGTTGACCAAAGACCGTGGATCGAAAAAGCAAAAGCTTCGCTATAGGTTGGATGCCACCTTGTCCTTCATTCGCGACGAAACGTTCTCAACGAACGAGGCTGGCCAAGCAGAGGGTCATCATGTGCTACATGTTCGCGTCCCAGCTGACTATCGCAAGCGAACTCTCACGAAACAACGGGAATACGCAGAGCAGCTTAACAAGCTCATTCAAAAGTCGGGTTCTAAAAGTTGCTACAAGATGACTCTCACATCCAAGATCACTCCTGCATGCATCAAGAGTCGAATCAATCGGGTCAAGGAGTGTCTCAAGACAAACAAGAACCAGGATGATTGGGTGCTGTTCAACGGCTTCGTTGTGTCCCCGACATCTGTAGAAGATGCCCGAGCCTTTCATGTGGACTTTAAGGAACCTTGCATAGTGATGTATCGAGCAACCGGGGAAAACTCCAAGTCTTCATCTAAGAATACAGATCAGCAGACGAAGGATGGTTTAACGGCTTCCAACGTGATGCAATCAAAGTCGATCTCAACCGGAAAGCCCTCGAAGCACGCAGTCAAGAACAACAGTGGTATGTTCGCTTCCAGTTCGACCTGTATTCTAAAGGCTCTCGAGTCTCACTCCTCTCTCTCTCTCTCTCTCTTTCTGCACCAGACTTACCAGGCGAAGGAGACATTGTCGCACTGGATGCTGAATTCGTGTCGGTCCAAGAAGAAGAATCCCTCTTGGGCGACTCGGGCAACAAGATTGTCGTGCGCGAGACACGCCACGCTCTGGCCCGTGTCTCTGTCATTGATTGTCGGACCCGCAAAATCATTATCGACGATTACGTGGTTCCCAAAGAACCAGTGGTGGACTACTTGACGCGGTTCAGTGGCATCCTTTGTGGTGATTTGGACCCCAAGACCAGTCCGCATCATTTGGTGACACCGCGTACGGCGCATCTCAAACTGCGGTTTCTCATGGAACGGTGCGTAGTTCGTTCGTTCGCTTTTGGCTGCAGTTGTCACATGGGTTCGTTCTGTTGCTAACATCTTTCTGCTGTGTATATATATCTGAAAGTGGCTGCATCTTTTTGGGCCACGGTCTATCGCAAGACTTTTTGACGGCCAACTTGTTTGTGGCACCCTGTCAGGTGATTGATACGGTGGAGATTTTTCATCGGGAACGCATGCGGTACATTTCACTCCGATTCCTCACCAACTTTTGCCTGAAACGTGATATGCAACAAGATGTTCATGATTCGGTCGAAGATGCCATGGCAGCGTTGGAGCTCTACCAAAAGGCTGATGAAATGATTCAGGCAGGGACGTTTGATGCGTTTCTCAACAAGCTATACGAGTTTGGACAACGGACCGATTGGAGATTGGGTATAGATGGATGATGATGAACAGAGTGGAGGGAGGGTTGATTCACGACTTGATCGCACGAATCGACATGCAGCAAGAACATCGCGTTTGGATGGATGGGTGGTGGGTTAAAATTGTAGTTTCACTTTATAATTCTATTCTGTTGCATGTATTCATGTAGTTTGTGTTGTCGTCCCAACTCTCTATGTTCACTTGATTGCAGTCGTAAAAGTCTTTTTTCTCTCCTCCAACGGCAGTGACACATCCTGACGGAATTTCCATCAGATTGCGTTCGATCACCATCTCAACGGCTGTCAGGTAGGTAGGTTGATATGTCTCTCCTTCTGCAGTAACCCCCCTCCCCCACTACCGGGGGGCATCATGGGGGAGGAGGGGCATTAATGTCTCGTTTCTCATGAAGCCGTGGATGATTCAGATGATGTAGGGGGCGACAGGGACGCCGAGGAGTTCATGGAGGAATACTTTCGGCGATGATACGAAGAGTATCGTTTGACACCCTGTAGTCCCTCTCGATTGTTGATAATCATGTTGACATCAACAGGCTCTCCTCCAGACGGTGATGTTGCAAGATAAATGACAAGACTTGTACCCACAAAGGCACCAATTTGAGTAGCGAGATCCAATGATGACATGATGATGAATGCGTTGCGTGAGAACTTTTTATGAGCATTCAAAACGAGCTTTGGGGTTCAAGCACAGAAGTCACCCGAAAACGAATGAAAGAAGAATGTGGCACCTCTGTTTCACAGTTTCTGCTCGGCACTTTGGACCACCACGTAGAACATGTACTAATTCCTACGGTGACACTTTCGATCCATCATCTTCACCTTGCGCAGGTCTTTTTGAGCCTTGTAGGAAGCCATCTGACGTTGGAATATCACAAAGTTGCATTGGTGGTTCGCAAGAGCCCCATGTGCGTGAGTCAGTCAGTCGTCACTGCATGAGCTAGGACCGTGCAGATGGGGTGCTACTGTAGACAGCCTTTTGCCAAAAATATCAATGATCGGAAGAAAATTCTGGCTGGAGTTCTCAAGGCACTACTCTCTTCGTAGACAGAAGAGATCTTTCTTCTCCATCTACAACATAGTAGGTGGGTGATGCTCACTCCGCGCGGTTGAGTGACTCACCACTTACTCACCGAGGAGAGGGACAACAAAGTCTTGTTCCTTCGATCCACAGGTAGTAGTGCGCCCGTAGTAGTAAGCGCCAGTAGCTAGTTCTTGACTTCGCACAGGCACATACACATGATGGGCTGCGGAAACCGTATAAACAAAATGGGGTTCTGGGTCAATGACGGACAGAAAAAGGCTGGTAGTACGAGTAGCTCGGTACCCTCTGAATGTAGTAGTAGGGCGAAAACGAAGAGCTACAAATGGGACGACAGTGTTCCAGCAGTTCTATATTATGTGGTGGTGGTGTTGCTACGCACATTTTCCTAAAACTAGGATTCTCCAATACTTCCTGCGCCTGATCCGGTCAACGTTGAGGCCTAATATCGATTCGTGTCGATTGCGTTTGCTGGTGTTCTTTCCTTCATCATACTGTGTCCCACAGAGCTACAGCAACAACTGCTGGAATGAGGACGGGAGGCACCAGTATTTCGAGAAGACACCAAAGTATCAAGACGACGAGATAGCGGACGAAGAAAGAAACTAGTTTGGGGACCACTCGATTCACCCTCTTCCCAGCAACAAGATCATGGTTCGGCTGCTGCACGAGGTCAGGTTTGATTGTACCCTCCGGCTTCTTTTCAGGCCTGTTGAAGACATGTTCGGAGCTTTCCTGGTACCGAGTTTTGTTCAGCTCTCCAACCTCCTTCTCCAAGCCTCCAATCTTGGTATCCATAGACTTGATCGTTTCGAGAAGGTGGATTGTGTGCGCCCTGCTTCCCCAAGCGCCATCAATTGATACTACAGGCATGATCATGCCAAATAAGAGGGGGATGATGATAGAAATCATCATTGTCGCTCACGTTTGTATGTTTTAGAGTTCTTTTTGTGCTTTGACGTCCTGCTTTTAAATGTTGGAATGAATCAATCGTGCTGCCGTCACCGTGGAGATATAAACCTGTCTCCGCAATTAGTCTCCCCTTTACGGTACACATACTCTCGTGAAGAAGTGTGATCTGCCGTCTTTTTTAAGCCTGTCTCCATTGGTCTACCCTTTTCACAGACACGTAGCTCTTGGCGAGACGGACACCGTGAAGAAGAAGAATGCACCACACAAACAAGAAAGACCGACCGCGACCATGTCAACGAGCAGTCTTGTCTTTCTTGTTTGGGATTTTGCTCACTTTTCTTCGAAAGTGTTCCCACAAACCTACCGTGAGCAATCTTGATCTTATCGTGAGAAGTCTTCTTTCGCTTTCAACACGGAGGCAACCTTGGTTATATAAAACAACGAACCCGTAGTATCAACTCCAAAACAAAAACTACACAAAACAACAAATCAGCCACAATGGCACCGACACTGTACCATGTTCCGAAGACCATCTCGTCTCCCATTGTCCAGACTCTTCTCGAGCTTGACCTTTGTCCTTGCACCGTCAAGGTACAGGTCTTGAGCTTTGCGGACCTCAAGTCAGAATCTCATTTGGCGATCAACCCCATGGGCACTTCCCCCACCTTGCAAGATAACGACGACACGATTCTGTGGGAATCAGGCGCGGTTCTGAACTACCTTCTCGAAGAATACGACACGGAAGCCACCCTATACGCAGCCCCTCGCACCAAACAACGAGCCCGATATCTCCAACTCCAACAATACATTATCGCCACGGTCTACCCGTTCATCGCGTCGCTGTACATTCACACGTTGGGAAAAGACCAAGACGAAGCATACATTGAAAGTGCCAAATCCAAGTGGCGCACACTCTTGGCACCCACGTTGGAACAATGGTTGGGAGAAGGTCCTTACTTTTTGGGAGATAAACTGTCCGCGGTGGACTTTTTGGTGGCCAAGCCACTGTCCAACGTCAACTCCTTGGGAATGCTGGACGAAACACCAAAGCTCAAGGCCTTGTTTGAGAGCGTGTCATCGCGACCCAGCTTTGGACTTGCCTATGGGACAACACCTTTGGAACCTACACAGTGCGAAAACGCTACACAACCTACGAAGCGTACCTTTTCACTGGTTCCTACTCAATAAGGAGAAAGCCTTTGATATTGTTGGAAGAATGCGCAAACGGGACTTTTTCGCAGTCTGTAACAATGTAGAGCTGTAGACTTATATGCACTTATCACTTCTAGTAGCGTCACAGAGAGAACTGCAGTGATCGCCTATGGACTGTGCATTGCTAGGTTGGAGATTGCCATGAGAACAAGCCTGGTAGTATGGATTTTGAACTCCGCGGCCTTCAGTTAGCTTGGGCACGAAAAGCAGCATTTGTTTCATGCCTCCGCAGTCGGCTCCGACAATAGTTTTAAAGTATAGTTCGGAACATAAGCATAGAGCATCTGGTCCGCGCGAGCGCTTTGAATCAAACCAGTCAAATTAGTCTCCAGCTGCATGCACACTTCTTCACTCGCAGTCTGAAAATCAACCTCTTCGGTAGCGCAACTGCATTCCGTACAGAAACCACAGACGAAAGGACGAAGCACAGCTGCGACGGGGAAGCTGGAAGTCAGACGTGGGATTGCCAACCTTGCTTGGCGGCGTTTGACGTAAGAGAATGACCAATATTAGTATATATTCTTAGCAAAAGAGATTCATTCCAAGCTGATTTTAGATCACCAAATGAAAGTCACGGCAAACGGCTAGCTTCATCCCAGTGAAGTCTGCTGGTCTTGCTTTCCAATTCTAGGTATCCCCGCTCGCAACATGTTGAACGAATGGTCTCACGATGGACGATGCTGTTGCTCAGCTGGATGGTCTGCTTGTTTGTTCCTTTTAGGAAGCTCATGCCTGTTGTTCGTTGTCGGTGAAACTGCTGTGCTTCAATGCTATCATTGTCGTTGAAGTTGTTCCGTATCTTGGATTACTTCTCATGGTTACCGTAGAATGCCCTGGCGTGACTGCCACAACGCTTGTACCAGGATCGCGGACACCCGAAAGAAGGTTATGAATACCCTTCCTTGGCTGCCATCCTTCTTGAATCCACAACCTGCAGCGTAAAGCTCTCAGATGCCTTGGATCGTGACTGAAGCGGTGCTTCTTCCGCGGACACTAGGTTCTAGGTTGTGCATAATCTTCCTTGGTTGCCATTCTTCTTGCAGCGCATAATGAAGGACAGGGCTCTCGCCGCAGCGTGCAGAAGTTTTCTAAGAAGCGCTCTGGACTCGGTTCGGATATAGACATAGTCCACCGTGTTTTTGAACCGGAGTTGTTTGTTCATTCATTCACACTTCTGCGAGAGAACCGAACAATCGTGTCGCCACATCTCGTTTCTTGATTTGCACGATGCGAGACGTGACATCATTGATACCGTACGCCACCAAGAGGACAGCAGAATCAGTTGCAGATTCGGTCATTCCGGAAGGAAACTGAATCACTGGACAGTCGTATGTAACACCATTCCACTCCATCTGTTCCTTATCAGTACCCCCTGTCCAGCAAAAGAGACCGGATTGTGCCACAATCTCGGTTGGAGGGATCGTGGGTCGAACGGCATAGAAGCGAGAAAGATACGCGTACTTTTCTCCGTGGCTCATTCGAATGCGCTTGAAGGACTTGACATGGCTGATTCCAATCAGAATGTAGTCATCATCAACCGTTGCAAGATCCTGATAGTACTCCTTTTCCAACTTGACACAACAGACTGTTCCGCGATCATCGCAAATGTTGCCCCCCTTTCGATCAAAGGCTGCATCGGGGCCTTGAAAGGATGGTTCTGGTGCGACTGTAGTACTTTCCCAAGACTCTTGCACGTCAAATCGCCAATCATCAAAGATGCGAATGGATGATACTTTACGCCCAGTTCCCACGTAGCGAGGTGTGGGTAAGGGCCACTCTTCGAGGAGTAGCTGCTGCTGCTGTGTCGTGTAAAAGTTGAAATTGCGGCCCTTGGTGACTCTTCGAATCTTGCGCACTGGACTTACAGCTCGCACAGAGAGGCCTCCGTCAAACATGATGGGAATAGGATTGATATCTGACCTCTCTGTATCGTACTCTTGAAAGGACTCATCAATCCAATCCTGATTCTCGTTGGCATAATCATTCCATGCAGGGATGTTTGTGGCATTTACAATGGGTGCTATGACAATTAGCTCTGAGGTTCCCCCTGCATTTGTGTTTTTTACGTAGACCTCGAAACTGGAAAGTGTCATGAAAGACGTGGTCGCCAGACTTGCGGAGTTAGAACAGAAATGATTAGATAAGAATGGATAATATAGCTCTTAGTTAAGTTCAAAGGGCAGGGAAAAACATTCCAGATTTTTTTTATCTTGTTTAGGAAGCTTGAGAACTCTCTCATGCCTACGATAGCATACAACCAGCTTGAGTTCTGGGAGATGGGAATCCAATACGTGAGGGTTATCTTTTCTGTTCTCCTTGCTGCCTTTATACCCAGTGGCAACTCAAAGAACGTTGCATTTTCCAATTTTCCCAACAGCATTATAACTGATATCTGACAAAATTTCAACTTTTGTTCATTTGATCACAGGACATCTGACATCTAAAAACGATGTTTATAGCTTCGGTGTTGTGCTTCTTGAGATTGTAACGGGGAGAAGATCCATGGACAAAAAACGTCCGAGTGGGGAACAAAATCTCGTCTCATGGGCTCGGCCATATTTAGGCGATAAAAGAAAGCTATATCATATAGTGGATCCCCGCTTGGAATTCAAGTATTCCATTAAAGGGGTGCAGAAGGTCTCCCAGCTTGCTTGCAGTTGCCTGAGCAGGGACCCGAAACTACGTCCGACCATGGACGAAGTTGTGAAGACCCTGACTCCGTTGCAAGATCTCAACGACTTTGCCATCCTAACATCTCACTGCCGCTTATCTTCTTCACAAGGGAGGTACAAGAAGAAACCTGAAGGCCTAACCTACTCCCAAAACTTCAGAGCTTCTCCATTGAACATCGGAAAGCAGCATGTAAGGTGATCAATCTCCAAATCCTCTCTGATAATAAAAGGTAAACAGTGATCAGAAATGTTCATGTTTAGCATTTCAGAGGTTGATTAGGAGAGGAAATGCGAAATATTAGCTTTACTACACAATTCGATCTTCCTTTGTGGGTCTGCCTTACCTTGTAAGTGACTTGTAACTTTAGGTAGACACGACCTTCCAGTGCCTAGGGTGTCATATTTGCAGTATCTTTCTTAAACATCTATGGGAAATATTAACCTTAGCAAGTTATCACCATTCCTTTCAATCAGCAATGGAGAATATGAACACTATATGAAGATATTAATCATGTTTATTTCTTTAATATGTCTCATCCCCATAAATTTATAAAACGGGTTTGCATAGATATAATTTTGAAAACGGATCAAAGAAAGAACAACAACGTACGGGCTGGAGACAGAAT
>JAVCKV010544111.1:0-11163 GCA_032274145.1 Herpochondria borealis | reverse complement strand
TTTTTCAATATCAACAAAGCCATCTTCATTCAAACAACTCTTTGGAACATCGGCTTGAATAATTTGGCAGATCATAAAGTGGGTGCCGTTTTCTTCAATTTTTGCCGTTTTCGAGGTCCTGTCAGATGTTTCTGGATCACTCCGGTGAATACCGACGACAGTTCCGCGCATTCCGAAAGGCACACCAGTGGTGGCAAGTCGGTTAGCGACGCGGTCGCCGAGACGGAGGCCAGCCGCATCAATTGGAACAGGTTCGAAGTGCTGTAGTACGCCGTTCTCGCCGGCTGGAGGCGAGCCCCATTGTAGACCCTCCTGACCAGTCACGAGGGATGCGCGAGTTACCTCGCGCGTGGTCTTAGCAGGATCTGCTCCACCAAGAGATTCCACGAAGTCTGCTTGCAATGCTTGGATGATGCGATGGTGGCGCTCGAGTTCTCCAACTTTGTCGGATGCGAGCACTTCAGAGGCGACCGAAACGAGCGGCTGTGTAGCTACATCCTGAACAGAGAGCCAGGCCGCGGCGGCCTTCACAGCTTCATCGGGGTGTTTCACGCTGAAAAGGTCTGATGCTGAGTAGATGGGCGCACCCTTGGAGCGTCCGCCACTATTTCCAGGTTTGAGCTCATCTTTCTTCAGTCTTTCCACCGCCTCGAAAAGTCCGGGGAAGGCAGCGTGGTACTTCCGAAGTACATCCAAAGTCTTCTCCGAGAACGAGTAATAATTCCTCTCGTCCCGGCGGGCGTAGCCTACAACGAGCAGACCACGCCCGATGTATTTCACGCCGAGCCCCAAATCGATCTCTTCCTTGTCCGAACTAGTGCGGACACGGACCGATCCGAGGAAAGTATCAACAACGGAAGGAATTATGGAAAGTTCCGTAGCAAGTCGTGTGAGTGGAAACCAGCGTTGAGATTGTGACAATGACACAACACGGTAACCAAAAGGAGGCTCGCGTGCGGCGGCGATCGGGGTGTGAAATTGAACCCGTATGATGCCATAACTGAGCGTCGCGAGGACTGTACACTTGAGACCAAAGTACGCACCGTGTCCGACATACATGACGACCTGCCCCACATGGAGGGGGCGGGCTGAGTGGCCATGCGCAGGAGCGATGCGTTTCTTGACGAGGCGGTCGTGGATACGATCAGTTGGGTCGTCGTTCTCTTTGTCGGATGGACTTCTTGCAATCTCCTCCGAGCGGACTACGACGACTTCGATGGGTTTGCGCACTGCAACTGCGCTCTTCTGCAAGAGGAGAGAGGCGACGGCGCTGGAATCTTGCTCGAAATCGCTACCAAGCGTCGAGCTGATGGTGACGTGCGGCATGAGGGGCTGGCTTGGGATATCTCCTGCCACTTGTACGAGCCGCTTCGTGACCATCTTGTTTGCTATACCTTCGATTGTACCGGCTTTGCGCCAAGGAAAGCCGAACCAGATCAGACTGCCAACAGTGATACCGTTCTGGTCAAGAACCGATGCCTGCTCTTCTGGGTGAACGGCACCGTTGGACGGACCACGGTTGTCCTGATCTGACTTTGTGTTATGCCCATTCATTAGCAGTACCAGCGATTCTGCCCTGCTCGCCATGCCAAAAACGTTTACACCTATAGCTTGCAGTTGCGCTGTTAACGGATATCCTCGCAGAGTAGGGAGATCGGCGAGGTCGTCCGTGGAGCCCGCCAACAGGGTTCCAGGAGATGGGTTTGGGTTGAACGACTGCCCAGGGGCAATGCGGGGGAGGGATAGGTCTCTGGGTTGAGCATGGCTTACAAATGATGGAAGCCGGGTTCCGAAGGGGGATTCAATGTGCTCGGCATACGAGCTGGAGTAATAGTAGATGGTTGATGGACCAAGTTGATTTCGTTCAAGCTCCTCTCTCGCCAACTCGGAGAGAGGAATCGACTTAATGGCGTCCATCAGTTCAGCCTCGTCAACAAACGGTAAGAGTACGACGGCTTCCCAGTCGTTACGCTTGCCGTTCATGTCGAGGGCAAAGTCAGTAGGGTACTGGCCCGCGATAGGTGAGCCAGGACTGGTCATGAGCGCGCGGTACGGCCTTGGCAAACACCAAGCCGAAGCGGGCGGTAAAACGGACAGAAGCTGTTCGAACGGCAGGAAAGGGGTCTGGACCTCCTCGTTTTCCTCGCATTGTTGCAGAACCGCAGCAATATTGACAATGTCCGAGGCAAGCGGTGCATAATGAAAAGGATAGAACCAGCGCCACCGACGACAACCTTCAGTGTAGTACTTCAACGTCCACGAAATCCCGCCCACATAGTTGTAAGCGAGATCTCGCACTGATTCCGGGTCCTGCGAAAACGCCTTGCCAAACTTCTCCGTATAATACTCCTCTTTCAAAGAGGTCAAATTGGATTGTGCGAGTCGCGCACGGATATCTGCTGTCGCGCTTGCCATGTCCGCGTCGGAGAGCGGGGTGGGCATGTTCTGTGGATCTGGCTTTGAAACTTCGAGCAGGTCGTCGAGGTTGGTCGGTAAGAATGAGCGATTCCGCGGGCCACCACGGCCGCGGCGACCGCCACCCCTTCCGCTGGGAGATTCTTCGCGCCGATGACGGAGCACATGCTCTTCAAGCAGTGCGAGCTTTGCAAGCAGGAACTCGAAGCGTCGCGGGTGAATCGTTCCGGCGTGGGTGAGGTAGCCGCCGAGCAGCGGGAGCAAGCGGCGATAGAGGTGAAGCATGACGGAGAGCGTTCCATCGGCAATGTCGAGGGTGGGCAGGTTTGGCAGAAAGTCATTGCCGATAAGCATGAGGAAAAAGACGAAATCGTCGGTGAGACGGTCGACATCGAAGTGTGGGAGACGGTCGTTGCCATCACAACCGAGTTCGAGCACAATGTACTCGCGTAACAAGCCGATGGATAGGAGCTCAAACTCGCCAAATTTGGTCATGTCGAGCGGGGTTGCGACGCGTGGGCCGGCCTTATTGCGACGCCAGAAGGCGTTGAAATCGATTTTCTCGCGAAGCAAGAAGAAGTGGGGCTCGTGTGTTATAAGGCCGAGCATAATGAGGTCTGCATCCAGGCCATACACGGCGTGACGGGTGTTTGGCGGGAGGTTGCCTGTCTCACGCTGTGCTCGAATGTAGGCCATGATCTTGTGCTCACCCTCGCCGGGGGCCTCTGCGCCGGAGAGGACGATGTTGAGATGGGACCAGGAGGGGTCGTCGGAAATTTTGCGGCCGACGAAGTAGCGGAGGGCGACGGTGAGCCCGGCCATGAATGAGGTACCGGGGGTGATACAGTTCGAGTCGAACGGGTCGTGGTCAGCGGCGGCGTACATGGGGTCGTCGCGCTGGCGGCGTTCGTGCTCTGTGAGACGCTCTTTTGCGGAGCGGAAGCGGCGAGATCGCTGCTGGTTCATTTTGGCGCGGGGTGCGACGCCGTCGATGGCCATGTAAAGGAGACGACGAGGGGGCAGACTCGACACGAGGTTGTCGATGTACTTGAAGACGTCGAGGTAAATGTCGTCGGCAGAGCGGTCGGTCGGGAGGGAGGCGTAGCGCTTCGTGTCGACGGTGGAGCTGGCCGGGGAGGAGCGGACGCAATTGTGGATGATACCATTCATGTCGAGGTAGAGGTTGTCCACTTGCGGGGGGTTTGCCGGGAGAGGGGTGTTGATGAGCGGGAAGCGCTCGCTGATGAAGCGGAAGAACTTCGGAACACCCATGGTTGGTGAGTTGGGCGGCGGCGACGGCGCGAGGTGTCGCGAAGCGGGGGATGTGGGTGTGGGTGCGTGGCGGAGGCAAGTGTGTGTGTTTTTGTGTTGTGCACTGTTACCGTGACGGTCGTTAAAAGGAAAGAGGAAAGGGGGATGGCCCAAAAGTGCGATGTGGCGGTGTGGCGGTGTGGCGACATGAGCCGGGGGCGTGACCGCGTTAGGGCGTGAAGCACGGTGCGTCGCGGGAGTACCGCTCGTATGTGGGTGCCGTTACATGGGAGGTGGGTACACGTGGATGCCACGTGTAGCCCCAAGTTGGGTTCCCCTAGGGGTTCTCAGCGCCCGGGAGACCTGGCCAATCGCGTGGTGCCACGTATTCCCACGAGATTGAATTCACACCGACCCGCATCTCTGCCCGCGTCTCTGTGCACAACGTGGTTTCCTTCCAGTAAGGGTTACTGTACCCTCTACCCAATTCGGGGAGACTGGCGCAGCTTGCCCGAGTTTCCGCGCCCGCATGCGCTCTTGTCTGGTGCCGTCTTGCCTGCTCTCGTCTGCTCTCGTCTGCTCTCGTCTGCTCTCGTCTGGCCCGCGCACGCACGCTGCCACTTGGGCATGGGCTCCTTGAACCGCTCTAAAGACTTACCCTTCGTGTACTTTGCAGCAGTGATCTGCTGGATGCAGATCGGTGTCCCAGCCGTGTCATGCCGCGCGGCCAAGCCACGCCATGGCGCCAGTGAGGAGGCTACCATCATCAGCCGACATCGCACGTACGGGGACTCTCTGGTGAGCCAAATGGCGATGCCGCTTGATTGAATGTAAAAAAAGAAGAGAGAAAAAAATAAGGAAAATAACTCACACTGCGCGCAATCATACAGCATCTATTTTTCTTCGCCACGCTTACGTACCTAATAAGTGATCCGCAGATCACGCCATTTTGTGTGACGCCCCCACATAAATCGGCCCAGTTCGCCCAGAAATCGGGGGTACGCCACACCATTTCACGTTCCCACACGCACGCACATACCCTTCGCCACAGTTACACACACACCACCACCCTCTGCCAATCCTTGCACCGCCTACAATGCATCGTATGCATGCAAATCCGGTCGCCAGCCATCGAAGCTCCAACTCTCATCATCCCGCCATCATGCACTTACTCCGTCACCGCCTCCAGCATCGTTCAGCATTTCTTGCGCCGCCTCCATCATACTCTCCACCGTCTCGCTTACTCTCCGTCCCGCGACGTCAACGCCCGAGTCAGTCCGGAACGCCATAGCCGACGACGCGCTCCCGGCGCTCGAGTACTTTTTCGCGTACCGCATCAGCTGCGGTTCCTCACCCGTCGTCATACCCTCGTCTTGCTGCATCGGCTCCCGCCCGTTATTATCCGCCGACATTTGCGCCGTTACCCCGCGTTCCGTTTGCATTGCCGAGTCGTCGCACTCGCCCCCTGCTACCACCCCGGGTTGCGACGTACTTGCCGTCATTACCCCGCCCGGGATTCCCATCGTACTGCTTCCTTGTTGTCGCATGGCTCCAGACTGGCTGTGTGTCGCCCCTGTTGACGTTGCCCCCGCTGATGCCGCCGCAGCCGCCGCTGCCCCGCTGCCTCGAACCATACCCACGTTGCCCGCTTCTTGCTGATAGTATTTCAGCCGTTGATTTGGCATAGAATCCCATGCGCGCGGCGGCTCGGTCCCGTTAAGATTTGCGTCCATAGCCTCGCGGAACCGCGCAGCCTGGTCCACCGGCGCGTACCGCAGCACGGGTTGCTCGCTCCGTTTGTTATACATGTGACGCCGCTCGGGGTGATACTTGAGAATTTCCTCGACAAACAGGTCACGTAGTTGCGAAATGGACGGATTTTGCCGCTCAAACGCAAACTCGCTAATATCAATAGGGGTCCCGCGCGTCACCGTGTCCATCTGCAGGTACGGGTGTTTGAGCGCCTCCTCGGCCGAGATGCGTTTCTGCGGGTCAAACTCGAGGATCTTGTCAAGCAGGTCGAGCGCGAGCGGGTCGATGTTCGGGAAGAGCTGTGACAGCGGCGTGCGCTTACACGGCGGCATCCGTTGCAACAATTCGCGCGCGCGCGACTCACGTACCGAGGCAATGGCGGCCGGGTCTGGGGTGCCGCAGGAGTTGACGATGAGTCGGAGCTGGTCCTCCGGGTTTTGGCCGGGAAACATGGGACGGCCGTTGTTGAGCATTTCGGCGAAGATGCAGCCGACAGACCACATATCGATGGCGGTTGTGTAGTTTGTGGAAGCGGTCATGATGAGTTCGGGGGCGCGGTACCAGCGAGTGGCGACATAATCGGTCCAGAAGACGAGGTCGGGCTCGTCGTCGTCGAGTGCTGCGCGCGAGAGACCAAAGTCGACGATACGCAGGTCGCAACTTGCGTTGATCAGTATGTTAGAAGGCTTGAGGTCACGGTGGAAGACGCGCGAGGTGTGAATGTAGTAGATGCCGCGGATGAGCTGGAAGACGAGCCAACGGATGTGCTCTGAGGAGAGCTCTATCCTGGAGCGGAGGACGCGGGTAAGGTCTGCGGGCATGAGCTCGAGGACGACGAAAACGTCGTCAAAGCTGTCGCGGTCGGAGGGGAGAAGGACGTCCTTGATTGAGATGATGTTCTCGTGGTCCTTTAAGAGGCGGAGAAACTTGAGCTCGCGCAGAGTGCGTGTTGCCTCTGGAACCTCTTCGAAGACGCGCATAATTCGCTTGACTGCGACGCGCTCGCCGGTCTCTGTGTTGACGGCCGAGCAGACGATGCCATAGCTACCCTCGCCGATAACCTGCTCGAGCCTGTACTTGTGCTCGAGGAGCGGTGGGAGGAAGAACTCGCGCTTGAGCTGTTCGAGGAGGTGGCGGCGCTCCTCTTCGTTCTTTGCGCGGTGCATGATGGAAGTGTTGGGGTTTTGCAGGTTGGGGTTTTGCAGGTTGTGATAGCGTTGTACCGGTGGTGGTGCCGGTGGTGGTGCCGGTTGTGGAGGGGGACAGGACGGGTAAGGGGGTGGTGGCCGTGCCGGTGGCATGGGCACGTTAGGAGGGTTGGCGTTGGTGCAAAGGTGGTTGAGAGACGTGTTTTTCGATTAAAAAATCGAGGAGCCATAACCAGGGACAAATAAGAACACAGCAAGGCGCTCCTGCGCGGCAGATACAGTATGATGGGTGATTTGGGAGGGGGGGTGCCGGGTGCCGGGTGCCGGGTAAAGGGCCTAGAATATTAGCAAAAATTAGGACCGGGTGTGGAAGAGTGTGAATGGTTGTGGCGCCCAACTCGGGCGCTTCACAAGCCAAAGTAACAGACTCGCGTCGCAACGACAAAAACAGCACTTTCATTCCTTGATCCACTTCTTACACCCTCTTACACCCGTCTTACACTACATGTACCCTCCTTCTGCATCTCCCTACCCCTCTTCGCCACCCGCCCGCCACCTACACCCCGCTCAATCCCTTCTCCTCCGTAAACGCCTCATGCTTCTTGATGTTGTCCCGCCCCACCGACGGCTTCGTACTCGTTAGCGCCTTCTCAAAGTCCTCCTGCTCGATCGGCGGCACCAGCAACTCGTCCGGCTTCACATTCATCAGCTCCATCGTCCGCCCGTCCGGGTCCCCAGGCGAACACGGCGTGATCTTGCTCACTTGTCCCTTCCCTTCCTCGTGCACCATAACCGTCTTGAAGTGCGTCGCATTTTGCAGCGTTCGCACTGGTTGCATGATCGCGTCCCGCACCACAACCGCAATATCCGACCCGGAATACCTGTCGCTCGCGTCCGCCAATGCGAGAAAGTCCTCTTTTCGCAGCCCGTTCGGCGTGTTGCCGAGGTGAATCTCGAACATACGCGCCCGCGCCGCGCGGTCTGGCAGTGGGATGTAGATGCGTCGCTCCATTCGTCGTAGCAGCGCGTCGTCCAGTCCCCACGGAATATTGGTTGCCCCGAGCAGCAGTACTCCGTCGGTCGACTTTCCGACCCCGTCCATCTGCACCAGAAACTCTGTCTTGATGCGTCGCGACGATTCCGACTCGTTGTCAGAGCGGCTTGACACGAGCGCGTCAATCTCGTCGATAAAAATAATCGCCTTGCCTGCCGCTCGCGCCATCGCAAACAACTCCTTGACCAACTTTTCGCTCTCGCCCTGCCACTTTGAGACGAGGTCGCTCGAGCTGACAGAGAAGAACTGGGCGTCTGCCTCGGTAGCCACCGCCTTTGCAAGATAACTCTTGCCCGTACCGGGCGGGCCGTACAACAAGATGCCCTTCCACGGGCGTCGCTTTCCGACAAACATTTGCGGGAAGCGCTGCGGGAGAATGACAGCTTCTTTGAGGGCGTCTTTGGCCTGTTCGAGACCTGCGACGTCTTCCCACTTGACATTAGGCTTCTCGGTGAGAATTGCATTGCCGAGCTGGGAGCGCATACGCTCCTCCTCGCCGTTGTCGTCCTTATCATCTTTCTTCTTCGCGGCCGTGCCGCCGGCAGCGCCGGCGTTGGACGGCTTTGAGGAGGCGCGCGATTCGGCCTCCTCACGTTCGTTCGCTTCGTACTTTGTGAGCCAGTCCTTCATGACCTGGGCGCGGTCGAGGTAGTTTGCGGCCTTTTCGCGGAGATTTGTCTTTGTGCGATCGTTCTTCTCATACTTGACGGCGGTGACGTAGTACTGGGCGGCGCTGATGTAGCTTTCTTTCGCGCGGGCAAAGTCGTCCGGGTCGCTGTTCTTGCAGGCGAGCTTATCGAACTGGATGGCCTCCTTTGCATGGGTGAGCCCCTTGTTGAGGAAGGTTGAGGGGTCTGTCATGTTTCGCACGGGGAGGTGCGAGGAGGTGGGGAGAAGCAGGTTGAGTAGAAGGGCGGGGAGGAGAGTGACGGCGAGAGGGCGTGAGCGGGTGGGCGGGACAGCGACAGAGGCCGGCAGAGTTAAGGAGAGTGGTGAGGGTGAGTGGGGGATTAGACGGAACTGGGGGATGGAGTCTGGTCGATGTTGGGAGTAGGACGGGAGTTGGGCGATGGGAGAAATGGAGACGCAGGCGGTCTGTGGAGGTGTAGGAAAGGTGGATGCGTGTTGCTGGCAGAAAGAGCAAGCGAGCAAACTCGCGGAGACCATTGTTGGTAAAGGCCGGGGCACCCCAACGAAACCGCGTCAAAAATAAGTGAAAAACACGACAGCAATGAACAAACCATCAAACATTCGCCTCTTCCAACAAGTCGGCACCGACCGTAGCGGAGGCCGTTGCCGTTGGTTGGATTGTGGAAAGGAAACAATCGTGCACGAAAAAAGTGTGAAGTTGTGTGTGTATTACATTTGTTAAATGTCTTATATTATTTACAGCTTTTTTTTTCTCCTTTTTTACTATTCTTTCCTCGCTTCCATCCCCCCAGCACATCACCATCCTCTTCACCGCCTTCCCATCGCTCCCATCGCGCAATCATCCACAACATCGCCCGTCGCGCCCTTCCGCAACATGCTAAGCCGCCCCGTCCCGACCGCCCGCCCGCCAAACCGCCCCGCGTCCACCCCCTGCTGTTCGGCGAGGAACCGCGCAAACTGCTCGCCAGCCACCCGCGCCCCGTGCAGAGCCCGTCGCCCGACCCACAACCCCACGCCGTCGCGTCCGCATCGCTCGACCACGACGACGTCACCCTCCTCCCAAACGACCCCGCCCGTCGCAGTGAGCGTGGCCTGAGGCTGCGCGGCAACTTCCGGCACCCACGTCGCCCCGCATGCGCCACGGCTCATGCGGAACGTCGCGTCGCTCGTGCGTCCCGCGCGCATCCGCCGCTCCAGCCGGTTCAACGCGTCGAGAAACCCGACGTTGGGCGCTACGATCGGTCGTGCGACCCGCGCGACACGGAGCGCTCCGTCTGTTGACAGCCCTTCTTCGAGCATGAGCGTCGCGAGCAGACAGGCCGCGCTGCGCGACACGCCTTGCGCGCACACAAACGCTATGGTGGCACGACTGGTCGCGCTCGCGCTGCTGTTGCTCGCGTCGCGGGGTGGGGAGCCCAAGTGGGGGACGGACGATGACGCACAGGCCGTGCCAGCAGTGGCATGAAGTGCCATACTAGAGCCAGAGCCAGAACCAGAACCAGAGCGCGCGCGCAACGCAAACGCTGCGGCGGTCAGAAGCGCGGCGTCGATGCCGCCCTCGCGTGGGTCGTCGCGCAGAGGTAGGGTGAGGTACTCGAGCGCGGTATGTCCAGCATGATAGTTCGGCACGGCGGGATAAGCGAGGTTGACAACATGAGTAACACCACGACGCTTAAGCTGAGCAAGGTCGCGGGCGGCGTGGCGTCCCCCGAGCAAGAGTCCGTGACGGACGGCCGAGAGCGTGGCGGAGAGTGCGGAGAGCTTGCTGCGCGGTGAGAGCAGGTGATGTGGGAGCTGTGCGACGCGGGCAGCTTCGTCCTTGTCGTCGTCGTCGTCGTCGTCGTCGTTGTTGTTGTTGTTGTTGTTGTTGTTGTTGATGTTGATGTTGTTGTTGTTTTTGCCGCCATTTTTGGCGCGTTTCGAAGCGGCGGTGGCACAGGATGGGAACAGTGCGTCGGATGGAGAGGCGGATACCGCAAACGGCGGAAGGGTGCAGTGGCGGGTCAGGGTGCTCGGGCCCGAGGACAGGGCCGAGAAGTCGAGATCCGGGAGGACCGGGCAGGAGCGGGCGGGCGCGCAGAGGGCGAGAGAGGGCGAGGGCTTCGCGGCAAACTTGGGGTGCGTCGGGAGCGCGGCGGCCGAGGCGGCGGGACCCGAGTGGGTGTGGGAGTGGGAGGCCATCGCGGGCGATGTGGCCGAGCCGGAGGCGAGGCCATCGTCATCAAGAGAATCGGCGGAGGAGGATGGGGATGCGTTCGGCGAAGTCGGGGCCGAGTTGGCGGAGAGGCGGGCGAGGTTTGGAGCAGTGAAGGTCATCGAGTCGTGCGGGTGAGTGTGGTGTGGCGTGGTGCGGTGTGTGCGGCTGCGGTGCATGGCGAGGCGTGGAGCATATCGCAGAGGCAAATGGTGGAGGGTAGGGAAGAAGACGGAAGTAATGCGACGCGACGATGCCAGAGAGAAAGAGAAAGAGAGACAGCAAGAAGAGATCGGTGGCAGCGAAGCGGATGGGTGCAGCCTGGCCACCAAGGCTGCGGCGCACATTCTCGATGACGACTTCAAATTTCTCGTACTGGTTGCGGGCGTGAGCAGCCTACTATGGAAATAGCGCGGTGGACCATCAAAGCAGATACACGTGGCACACGTGGCAACATCCTCGCCATCCCCTACCACGCGGCCACGTCATCGCCATTCGTTGTCCCTTGAGCCACGTACACGGTGGGTAGCCCCGGATCGCGGGCTACCGTTACCCTTCGCACAACGAGGCGTACAGGCGTTATCACGAATGTGAGATATTTTGGCGTCAGAAATTTATACGGCACGTGCGCGCAGAACGCCTCCGAACAAAACCAGAAAACGGCCACCGCGATCTGCAATCCGCCGCCGGGTACGACC